>SNQJ01S0069857.1:66417-96300 GCA_010110895.2 Picea sitchensis | reverse complement strand
TGGTGAATCTTACTAATCCTTCATATGCCAACTATAAATGATTGGCGATATTTTTGTAAAAATATTCAAATTTCTAAGAATTTTATATAGTTTTTATAAAATTTTGGCGATTTTTAAGGTAAAATAATTTTATCCTATAGAATTTGGGCGAATCATTTTTAAAATAGTGAATCTCGTTTTTGGAAAAACCGTGGAAAAATCAACCCATGAGTGAAATTTAGCCCCTAAAATCATCCCTGCATGGAACAAGGACTCACATATAAATTCTACTAGAGTAATTGGTGTTCAAGAAAGCAAATTATATAGATTGACCATCAGACAAGTCCAGGCCCTGTTACATGATACTATCATATTGAGTGAGCTATGGCATAAGAGACTTTCTCATATTCATTATAGAGCTCTTCCAACTCTAGGGAAAATGGTAACAAGCCTTCCAGAGATACATATTCAACATAAAGGTGTTTGCAGAGTTTGTGCCCTTGGAAATAATGTCAAAGGGTCCTTCTTGAGAAGTGACAATAGGTCCAAGGAAATATTGGACTTGATACATTCATATGTGTGTGGGCCAATGATTGTTGCCTACTTGAATGGATATTTGTACTATATACTCTTCATAGATGATCACTCTCGGAAAACTTGGATTTACTTCCTGAAGACCAAGGATGGATTCCTTGTAAAATTTCAAGAATTCAAAGCTTAGGTTGAGAACCTGACTGGAAGAAAGAT
This sequence comes from Picea sitchensis, assembly GCA_010110895.2. Taxonomy (NCBI): domain Eukaryota; kingdom Viridiplantae; phylum Streptophyta; class Pinopsida; order Pinales; family Pinaceae; genus Picea; species Picea sitchensis. The sequence goes on along the minus strand of SNQJ01S0069857.1, from coordinate 95,574 downwards.
CAAGGTACTAAGATTAGATAATGGAGGAGAATACACCTCCAAGGATTTCATCAATTTTTTTATTGAAGAAGGGATCAAGAGGGAGTACATAGTTTCTTAAAACCCTCAACAAAATGGGGTTGCAAAGAGGAAAAACAAAAACCATCTTCGGGAAACCAAAGAGATGATACATGATCAGAGTCTACCTATGAATCTGTGGGCAGAAGCATGCATGACATCAATATATGTTCAGAACAGAAGTCCTCACCAGATTTTGAAGAAAATGACTCCCGAAGAATCCTTCATCGGAGTGAAGCCTCAAATTGGACACTTTAGGATATATGGGTGCCCAGTATATTTTCATGTACCCAAAGAGAAGAGATCCAAGCTAGACCCTTTAGGGAGAAATGGTACATTTGTGGGATACAATGAATCTTCGAAGGAACGTCAAATCTACATCCCTGGTCAGATACAGATTGAGGTAAGAAGAGATGTTATCTTTGAAGAAGAGATAGCCTTTCAAATATCCAAAGAATCTCAGATGGAGATTGACAGTGAGGCAATACCTTCTCCCTCTTCAACAATTCATAGGGAGACATCCATTATTCCAGTTGATCTAGTTGTTCGAGCTGATCCATTTCTTCCAGTTGATATCCCCAGAGATATTATAGTACACCATAAGAGGCCTACCTGGGCTCAACAAACTCTGCAGGAGGTAGAGGGACATGAATCCCTTCAAGTCACATCCCGAGAGAGCAAGATACCAAATATATTTTCGAGCTACTTTTCAGCCATGAGCCACATCATTGATTCTAAGCCTTCTTTTGATGGGGAAGTGACATGTGAGAAGGTATGGCAAGATGCCATGACAAAAGAATATCAGTCCATATTGAAGAATGGTGTTTGGGATATTGTTCCAAGACCAGAAGGGAAGTCTGTAGTGACTTCCAAGTGGATCTATAAGATCAAGAATGAATCTTGTTGACGATTAAAATCATAACGATGAATTCCGCTCGAAAAGTATTGATAAATCCCTATTATTTAACTATGTTGATAATATAATACTAGTAGGTGGGACCCCCTTGTATACTAGAGGCACAAGGATAGACATATTACACATGTTTTGTTGTTGTTTTTGATGTTCCCTACAGAGTCCTACATTTTTTATGATGCAATCTTGGTTTCATTTGACATGATAATAGGTGGATGATGAATTTTTGTGGAATGATTTTTGCAACACAAAACAATTTTATGGTTATGAGGAACATGTTATATACAGTTTCTATGATTTAACCTTGTCATTAATCCTATGATCGATTACCTAGCCACATATATCCAAGAGATATATTAATGGTAGCATGACCAAAACAAAGAAAAAAACCTATGAAAAGATCGTAAAGTGTAACAAAGGGAAATAAGTTATATGTTTGAGCTATGATAAAGGACTATATGACAGTTTGAATGGAAAAGTTAAAGGATATTAGTGTTAGTCCTAACTATTATGCTATAGTTGGTTAGTGGACTATGTGAATTTCATTAGATTTGAATGGAGGTGCATATAGCATTTTAATATGTATTATGGTATGGAGTTATGGCAAGGGTTAACATGTAAATGATACTTGGTGGTGCACTATGCAATGGATATCATCGTAGATTTCACGGTGGATTGGCATTGAATAGGCATTGGTTATATGGTTTAATGGTTGGTGAATGTTATGCTTATTGGGTTGTCTCATAATTCAAAATGAATGGTCTAGGTGATGGAAGCGACGTGTATTTCTTGCACGTCACTCCATACTTTCCCTATTGCGTGTCACCCTAACATTGTTTCTTTATTGCATTTTTTCGCTATCTTGATTGTGAAGCTCCACATTTTCAGGCTCTTGGCAGAAAGAAGGCTCAGCCAACTCACCATTTAAGCATTTTACAACAGGTATGATTCTTTTTCTCTCCATTCATGAGGTATTCTCTGTTGTATGAACAAATGATGGCTCAGTGATGCTTGGATTTTGTGTGTTCTTGAGAATATTGATTGTGTAGATGTGTATTATGGATCTCTATGATGATTGTAAAATGTTTAGGACTGCAAGAAAATAAATGAGTATTTTAATTTGCGTATTGGTTGTTTCTCTGTCAATTTAGTATCATGTGTTGATATTATGGTAGTTGGGGGAGGTATTTACCTCCACGTGTAACCCTGATGAGAATATAATATTCTGGGAAGAAAGAAGAAACCCTAAATCATTAAAAATAACCCTAGAAGAAAAGTTGGCTCAAGGAAATAATTAATATTAATTATTTAGCACCCAGAATGAGGATTCAACCCAGGCAGCTCAGGAAAATAGTATAAATACAAGTAGCCAGAACTCATTTTGTACCAGACAACTCGAAATTTCAGCTGGGAACAGGTGTGCACTGCAGAAACTAGGTAAGTGTGCAAGTCTGGGGAGTAGTTATAGCTGGCAGCTGCTGCAATCTATATTCCTGGTTTAGGCTCAAAATTTCTATCGGTTATGGTTAGAATTTCTGATCAGTCTTGGTTATCTTTATGCATTGTCCATGGTTGGCTATTGGTTTGCTTCTAGAATCATTCTCTTTCAAGGTTAAGGTGCTCGGGGGTGGCTTCAGCCTATGGTTGGGTGAAAATATTGTTATATTGACTATGGTTAAATGAGCACATCCATTACTTTCTAACAGGTTATGGGCCCATCCTATCTTCGGATAGTCTAACTGCTGGAAGATAGATTGGGAGGATTTTCTTTGTTGTAGTTGCAGTTGCAGCTAGTTTTTGTTGCAGCAATGAAACCCTAACCCTCTTGTTGAGGCACCTTAATTAAAGAGATTTACCTAATTTCTAGATAGCCCAGTGAACCCTAGCCTAGTGCACCTCCTGGTATTCTTAGCAAGACAAGACATCAAGTTTGAGTTTTTGGTCAAAGTCAAAGGTTGAGCAAGTCAAAGTAGCTATGACTTACTCTATAAAGTTAGAAAACAAGTTAGAAGGGGCTTCTAACTTTAGAGCATGGAAGACAAGGATTGACCTCATCCTTTCCAAGAATAAAGTGTTGGACATCATGAAAGGAAATATCATGGAACCACAGTTCGAAGAAGGAAAAGAGAAGGAACCTCAGAACGTTGCAGTTATGGAGAAGTTCAAAGACAATGAAATCAATGCCATGAGTGTCATAGTGGACTATATAAAAGACCATTTGATACTCTACATCTCCCATATTTACTCATCTAATAAGATGTATGATTCCCTAACAAACCTCTTCTCAGTCAAAAAAATTGGACAAGTAATGAGTCTGAAGAATGAGCTTTGTGACATGAAAATGAATGATGATGATAGCATAACGTCATACTTTGTGAGAATATATCAGTTAAGAGATCAACTACAAGCTATTGAAGAGATCATTTCAGATAAGGAACTGGTAAATATAGTACTCAATGGTCTTCCCAAGACATTGGATGCATTTTCCACAAGCATGAATACAAGGAAGGAGTATCCTACATTTGAAGAAATTTGGATTTGATGTGCACAAGAAGAAGCAAGGATTAGTGCAAAATAGAAACCCCAAAATAAATATGATGATCAATCCTTCACAACAAGGTTCAATAATTTCAGGAATAAAAAGAAGTTTGGCTCCAGGAAGAAACCAAATGAAGAGAAAGATATGTCAAAAATACAATGCTTCAATTGCAAAAAATATGGTCACTACAAGAATCATTGTCTCAAATTAAATAAAAGGAAGGAAACACATGAGGCATCAGTTGCTGAAGAAAGGGAACCCTCAAAGAAGGCCAAGCAGGACAAAAAAAAAATCTTCCTCTAAGACAAGGTAACAATATTCTTCATAATTCTTGTACATACCATGTTTACATAGTTTTTGTACATTTCTTTCATATCTATTTCTTAGAAGATAAGATGTTCAAAGATGAACAATACCTATGGAAGAATAACGAGATAAGGATTGCTATCACGATGACTACAAGTCAAACAATACACATGAAAAGATGAAGTACATCAACAACCATTGGTAACAATTCATGTGGAATCTATTAACATAAGTAATAGCTGCAAGATAAGGTGAAATCAGAATCAAACTTGAAGAAACCTGGAAGAAGTAAAAACACAAAGCACTCATCATTCAAGAAGAAATTAGAAAAATACTCGTGACACTTTGCAGAAGGCAATAAAGATGCAGACGAAAGCGTGGACTCTCTTAGATGGAGGGAGAAGATTATATAATTCCAAAAGAAGAGCACACATTCATGCATGAAGTAAGGATTAGGAGGGAGATAATAAAAAACAATATGATCCATTGAGGATTATGTAATATACATCCATGTTCCCATCAAAGGAAGAAACCATGAAAAGAAGCACGTGTTCAGTTTGACTTTAAAAGAAGTCTTTTTAAAAAAGAAGCCTTAAAGTATACCTGGTTGTCCATCCACATCCATGATCCTATGTTTAAAGGAAGAATTTGGAATCTTCAGGGCATGGAATCTATAGAAAACTCCATGGACCCAAGAGCCAAAGAGAAACATGAGGAAAAACATGAAGATTCTAAGAGAGAAATAAAATCCAGAACAACTAGTCATTATATCGATAATCACAAGGCTACCAGCTTGGTTTGAACTCACTAGAAACAATCAATCGAAAGAAATGGAAGTTGTGATGAAGAATAGTGTACGGAAGAATTATGAATGGAAGCATTGCGAGATCCAGAACTAAAGGTTCTCGCAGATGGAGGGAGAATACTATGATGATATCTTGTTCCAGTAACCAAACATACCTCTACATGAGCCCTTATATATTCTGCATTATCCATGGGTTGGAGTTTACACCAAATGAATGCAAGGACTATTCTCCTCAACAAAGTAATTGAACAAAGAAGCGTATGAAGAGAAACCTCCAGGTTTTGAGGTATATCATAAAGAGACCCTTGTATGCAGATGGAAAAATATCTTGTATGGATTCAAACAACTTGGTGCAAATCCTCTCATGCACAACAGAAGCATGGTGAAAAATTTCTATAACAGAGATATTGTATCAGAATGGTTACTCAGAAGTCTAGGATGATGGATTGCTAATCCATGACAAACTCTCATGATAACAGAAGAAGTGCCACTTGGATATGTTCCAGTTTGAGTCTTTCCATGATGTCATGAGCTAGAAGGAAACAAAAGAGTTGAATCCAACCATGATATACTGTAATGATCAGAGCTACATGAAGCCTTCAGAGAAAACCAGTGTTCCATAAAGACCAAAGTACATTGATATCAAGCATTACATTATTCGTGATGAGTTCCATAAAAGAGAAGTGGTTCTCCAATATATCTCCACAGATGAGCAAATAGTAGATATTTTGGTAAGCCTCTGTCCAAGATGGAAAAATTTTGCGTACTCAAGAAACAAGCTAGAGCTCGTGGAGATGAATTCCTTATTGAAAAGAGAAGAGATGACTCCCAGTTTGGGAGGGAGAACTGATGTGTTATTGATTTATGGATAGTCATTTTTCAGTTCAAAAAAAGTTCCAAGATGAGTAGTTTCTTTCCAGTTCGGAAAGTGGTTTGAGATTTCTGACAGACATGCATTTTCCAGTTCAGAAAATGGTCCAGATCAGACGATCATTTTCGTAATGAAAATGGTTTGATAGATTGTTTATGTACCATAAATAGTGATTCCCCTTGTGGCTAGTGTGGGGGAATGGTCTAGGATAGTCTTTCTTCTTGACAGTCACTCTTAGTAGTGGTAAAGTATAATGGTCTGCCTCGTCGAGCAGTCATTCTTTCGAAGTTCACAGTTGTGAGCAGTTTCAAAGAATGGTTTGTTTTGAAGGTTGATGCAGGACAATAATTTCCTTAGGAAATGGTCTGGACAATCATTCCCTAGGGCAGACTCATTCTCTCTAGGTTGCACTTTGTTTAGTGCTGGAGTAATGGCCCAGTTAGGTGAATGGTCTAGGTTCAACAATCAGGGAAAGGAATTTCCTAGGGAAGACTCGTTCTCTCCAAGTTGCACTTTGTTTAGTGCTGAAGGAATGGCCCAGATAGGTGAATGGTCTAGGCTTAGAAATCAGAGAATTTATTCTTCTATGCTTGAGAATAATAGTCCAGATAGCTCATGGATGATGTTTTACTTTCTAAGGGAACATGCTCTTCCATATCTCACAGATGTGAGTGGAATAATGGCCCAGATGACTCAGTTTATATCATGATATTGTTTTTCTGTGCAGGTTGATATCAAATGGTATGGTTTCTATGGAGACTGTATGTCTTTGAACAATAGATGTATGCTACTATGGTGGATGTGTTCCACTGGTTTTGACTATGTGTCACTGATTAAGTAGCTATGTGCTACTTGGTGTGGTAGTGTACCACTGGATTGTAGTTGTGTACTACTATGGATAGACACAATTGTGTTCTATTGAATGACATTGTTCTGATTGCCATGAAAACTATTAGTAGTGTTGAAAATGATTATCAACTAGATAGATGGTCAGTGTATTGATGGACAACCATTTTCCAAATGAAAAATGGTCCATGACATTTATTCTTCTAGGACGTATGTATGGATTAGAAGAATAGTCGTTGTATCCCATGGCATGGCTTCCAACATCTATTGGAATAATTATTCTTCTAGGACATATGCCTAGATTAGAAGAATGGTTCTTGTATCACTCTTTGGAGTGAGTTACCTTTTCAGCATTATGCATGATTACTCAAATGGAGTATGGTTTCGAGAGATGATGTAGTTGATGCTGTCAGATGACACTGATAGTGATGATGGTGCTCGTGGTCTAATTGTGAGATATCATGTATGGCTATGATGATCCTACCAGTTGAATGGTATGTTTGTGCTCAAGACCATTGCCTTCAATACCTCCCTATCTAGGAGGGAGTGTTGATATTATGGTAGTTGCATGAGGTATTTACCTCGACATGTAAACCTGACGAGAATAGAATATTCAGGGAATCAAGAAGAAACTCTAAAGAATTAAACCTAACCCTAGAACACAAGTTGGCTCAAAGTAATAATTAATATTAAGTATTTAGCACCCAGAATGAGAAGTCGGTCCAGACAACTCAATAAAATAGTATAAATACAAGTATCTAGACCTCATTTTGTACCAGACAGCTCAAAACTTCAGCTAGGAAGAGGTGCACACTGCAGAAAATGGGCAAGTGTGCAATTCTGGGGAGCAACTACAGCCGACAACTACTACAATTTGTATTCCTGGTTTAGGCTCAGACTTTCTATTGGTTGTGGTTGGAATTTCTAATCAGTCTTGGTTATATTTATGCATTAGCCATGGTTGGGTATTGGTTTTCTTCCGAAATCATTCGCTGTCAAGATTAAGGTTCTTGGGGGTGGCTTTGGCATATGGTTGGGTGACAATATTGTTATATTCTCTATTGTTAAACGAGCACATCCATTAATTTCTAACATCATGATGGGTCTCTGTGGAATAATAAGAGAGTAATGGTACAATATGTCTCTGCATTGATGATGGATGGTTTTGTTTTGTGTGTTACCATCAGTTAATTCCTTCCCTCATAGTCATGGTGGTAACACTTACCCAGTCGAAGAGGAATTTCCAACAGTTGTTGTGTTCTTTCTCCAAACCCCAAGTCATGGTCATTGGCCTGTTCTTACTGTCTTTTCACCAAAGTATCCCAAGATCCAATCTTGGTTGGCGCTAACGTTACATGCCTGTATGGTTGTGGATTGATACAAGTTGTATCTGAGCATTCCTTCAAAAGGATGAGTGTGTCCTCACTGGTGTTTTTGTCAATTTGTTCAGCTCTTAAGTATTGGAAAGAGATATTATATCTCTGTGTTTTTTTATAACTTCCACTATTAAATTAACCCTCGCCTCTCCTCTGCAAGTGTTAAATGCACCATGTGCGTTGGGTTATTTTACTCTGCATGTTTTTTCTCGCCTTAGGTGTTGATCATTGGTTCCATCTAGTACTTGGAGTAATAAGTAAGACTGTGTGGCTCACTGTTGTGTCTTTTTCGAAAGGTATTTTTTCCTGTGGTTGATATAAGTCTTGGAAGAACATCATCTCTCTGTGTTGTTGTTTAAAAGATGAACGAGATCTTGTTGCTTCCCTTCATTTGATTTTTGATAGAGTCTGATGTAGACTCCATTGTATTTTTTCACCTTGGGCACCTTCTGGGATTGTGTAGTATTGGGTATCAATGAAATGGTTATGGAGGTCTTTAAAAAAAAACGCTCTATCATTGAGTCTTTGTCTCATCCTTGTATGGTTAATTTTTTGGAAAAATAATGAAACAGGGAATTTCATATAGTCAAGGGTTGTCTTCCTTTTCATTATGGTTTTTCTCACGTTGGTTTTACCAGTGTGGTATTGATTGTAAATGGAAACATCTGTGTGGTTTTTCTAAGCCCGATCAAGGTTCTGCCAAGTTTAAAAATGATTCCTGTGTGTTGTTTGGTTATGTTCACTTCATATATTATATTGGAGTAATCGCTCAGATTACTAATGGTTTTAAAATAAATTTATACCCACATAGATAAGGCTCGAGGTTTACGTTTTGGTTGACTGTTGTTTCATTTCAATATTTTGTGATTGATATGATGAATACTATGTATAATCAGACATATTTTGAAGTCTGTTCACATTTTAAAAGAGACCTGTGTATATTTTAATTGGGCCTGATTGTTGATCGGTAAAAAATGGATGTTGATTATTATCATGGTGCATTATGGATTATCAGGGATAGATGTCGAGCATATTGTTGTGCTTTTTTTTTTATTGCTTTTAAAAGAAAAAGAAGAAGAAGGGATCAACATTTTATTAAATAGGAGTGTTGAATGGAAAGTTTTTTTTTGAATAAGTTATGATTGCACAGATTGTTATGAATTAAGGAATTTTGGGAAATTTAATTATTGGAATAACAAGCAGTTTGGTATACAATTGAGAAACAATGAATGTTGGTGCTTTTTGGATTGATTTTAATACAGAGTTATGATTATTGATTATTTAATTTGTTTTATGAACAATATCCATTAAATTCCCTGTCATTTTCTCACTTTGTTCTCTCATTACGAATCCCCTCACAATCCCAAATTCACTTTGCATGCCCTGTTCTTAAAATTAAATTAAAACTAAATGGAAAATCTGTAGGACAACAATTAAAAGATAACACAGAGATGAATCACAATTGATATGATTTTGTGATTGTAACATAGTCAATTGTTTAAGTTGAGAAGTAATCATGATCTTTCTCCCTTTCATTTTATCATTTTTCCGCTCAATACAACCCCCTCATATATCCCAGAACCCTTATTCACCCCCTGCTCATTGATAAGTATTAAATAAATTTTATGGATTGGATTGCATGGGTCTCATGTGATTGTTGAGCCAAACTTTGTTTCATATTAAAGAGATGTCATATATGGTTTGTTTAAGAAGCTAGTTGCTAATAAACGTTGTATACAAGATGAGATTCTTCAGCAGAGGAAGCCATGGATGAAATAACAGGTTCAGAGGGAATTGGAACAGAGGGCCTAAAAGGCCAAGATTATCGATACATTTTGATGCAGATCCACAAGAGTTAAACCAACTCTTCCAAGCTAGATTTTTCAATTGGATTGGACAAGGGATAGTCCAACCTAGGCCATAAAGGCCTCCCTTCCAACCCCAACATGTATGTGGTATCCCTGTCCCCCCTCATGTTCCATTGAAACCTAAATTTCCTGAGAACAACGGATGGTAGGAGATTGTTCACCCAATAGTATCCCAACATCGTGGCTGGCCCAATTTGTCTCTACCTTCTCCTCCTCCATCAGTTAACCCAAATGTCCAAATTTCCCCTACACACTCACCTGTACAATCCTCTCATTCAAGCAAAAGACTCAAAACCGAAGCCCACCACACGCATGACAAAGGAAAAGTTTTTGTTGCCCCCTCCCCTCCCTCAAGTGATTCAACCAAATCTGTTTCATCCCACATGCACTTGAGAGATGATTGTTCTCATGTCATCAGTGAGATCAAGCCTAAAGGCTCCACATAGCCTAAGGCTAATTCCATAAAGTCAAAGGGAGACAACAACAACAAAGGGAAAATTGCCTCCCAAAGTGGAAAATATGATTTTTGAGTATATTTTATTATTGATTGTTGAGAACAATTGACTCCCGAAGTTTTTGGACAACATATTATTTTTGTATATTTTGGATATTATATGTTTGGATATGGTTTAAAATATCATTGATATTTAATTTTCATATTATGAGAATGATGATGGGAACCACAAGGAGAGATGTGTTTGATTGATTGACTAGTTATGTTTATTTTTGTTAAGAAACTAAAGGGAGTCACAAGGGGTCCCACCTACTAGTTATTATTTATTAAAGAACCTTATTATTATTATATTAATTCTTCCCCTAAACTAAAATTTAGTTGATTTTTAGTTAACTTAACTAAAAGAGGTAGTTGACCTACTTCAACTAATTTGGAATGCTTAAAGGAAAAATGAGAAGGAAGAACAAGTAGAGAATAGAAGGAGAAAGCATACTAAGGTTTGCTCTTGATTTTTATTGAAATAGTTCAGTTTTCATTCATTCTTTAATTCATTAAAAGCCTAGTTCTCTTTTATGAAAACAGGGTCCTATTGTAGACAACAATATTTAAGGCTGAATTACATCATTCAGACACTTGTTTTCATAGGTGTTGATCTATTTTTGATAGTCTGTGTAGACTTTTTTGTTTATGAATTAAATTTCATGACTGATAAAGGATATTGTGTAGAGTCGAGTGGGAAACAATCTGTGGCAAGTTGATCCAATTTTTAAAGTTCATTTTTTTACTTTCTATCAGAAGTCCTTTTGTATGGTTTTCATCGGGGACATCTAAGTTTGACTTTGGTCCAAACTCCCTCAGGGATTTTTGTAAAGAGAACAATTCTTTTGATTTCTTAGAATGAAATAAGTGATTTCTCTTCTATCTCATCTGTGTTAATATGTGACATGGTATTTTTGTTTTTGTCTCCACATTAACTTTTGCATCTGTTATATTCAGAAAATTATATGAAAATGTTAAATTTTACAACAATCTTCTCTTTTTTTTAAATCATCCTAAGCCCTTGTAACTAATAATTGTGGATTAGGAAACAAATTTTGAGGCTATAAACATAGGTTGATATTCCCGCCTATCTTGCCTTAGCCAAGATTATTTCATATCTTTTCCTCAACATTTATATGGTGACCATACTGGGGAGATATTCCATATCTCTCTGGTTGATTTTTATGGTTGATTATCATCGAATATATTTATATTTCTGATATTGATCCTTTGATTGTTTCATTTCTTAATGATTGTACCTATTGAAAGGCAACCTAATATTGATCTTCATCTTCAAGATCGGACCAACATTGCTTTAAACTTGTTTAATACCATCTTAGATACCGCTAATACCCTATTTGATCTTAATCTCTCATGGGCAGCAATTGAACAAGACATAAGTGCCCAAGAACGTTGGGAAGCTAGGCAAAGGCAGCCTAGAAATCAGCCATGGCTTTCTTTTTCCTACAGTTTTGATCTTCTTTTTGTTGATTTTTCAATAAGCAAGATTAAGCATGAAGTTCATTCCATTTTTAGAATTTAACCATAATCATTAATGTTGCAGCAACCAAGATCACAAGAAGAATCACCATGTGCAAGAACACAAGAATCTTGGGAAACCCTTCTCAACAAGGGAAGAAAACCCAACCAAATCCTTTTCTATATTCTTCAAGAGAAAGACCTTCACCACCAAGAAAAACTAGCACACAAGAGGGTGCTCAAACCTTAGAAGACTAGCGCCCAAGAGAGGTGTGCACTTTTCCCAAGAAGGTGTACTTGCTTAAATTTCCAAACTCACATGAAAGATATGATTCCTCAATGGGGAATTTACCTTATACTAAACTGAACCTGTCAACAAAAGTGTCTATTGGCACAATAGGACCGACCTCACTAGTTCATAATATAATTAATATTAACCAGATTAATTATCTTTTACATTAATTACCAATCACATTAAGTTTGGGCCGACCTGTACCCTTTACATTACAATTAGGGTTACAGGAAGGTATGAATATTGAAAAATATAGCAAGGGATATTATACACCCACTAGTGCTCATCCACTAGGGGCACATCCATAGGGATGTCCATATCATTGGATCACTACATTACACAGAAGAACCACTTCTTCACTAGTGCTCGACCACTAGGATCACGTTCACCTGTGCTCGTCCACATGCACATCCACTCAAAAGATCTTCTTTCCCACTGAATTACACGGGAGATTCATATGGAGTTCATCATCAACTCTCTACTCAAAGGAGGATAATACATCATCTTCATCTCTATCTCATGATGATGCACCCCACACTTTGGGATTTCACATGTTCACCTTGTGCTCAGCCACAAGCACGTCCAACTCTGCAGATCTCCTTTCTCATTGCATTACACAGGAGAATCATCTGGAGTTCTTCTAAACTCTTTGTAAGGAGCAGGTCATCTCTACATTCCAGCTCTGTCTCAGATAGGAACCACACACCCCTCTCAGGGGTTTTCTCTCAGGTTTGTAAGCTAGATAATGTATCACATAGCTGCAATGATCAACATCTCTCAAGTTTGTAAGATGGATAATTTCTCACATAGCTGCAATCATCAACTCTCCCTCTCAACTAGGGAGGCATTCTTTATCATGCCAAGCCTCACACAGATGTACTTTGAACTTTGTCTTGGCTGGAGTCATAAAAAATCCCTCTCAACTAGGGAGGCATTCTTCACCAAGTTAATTTGGTGAATATGTTTGCAATCTTCTCATGTGTAGGAAGGTACTACATGTGTACTATTTTCTTCCACATCATATCTCTAATATAAGGATATTTCATCTCATCATGTTTCGATCCATCAAGAAACACTAGTTTCTCAAAGAGATTTACACACGAGTCTTGGTTATCATCATAGGTTACATATCATGGTCAAGAAAATGTGTCAGAATCTTGTGAAGCCATATGGCTTCTCACATTTGATGCTATATACTTTTCTTTTGTGGTATTCAAGGCCATAAAGTTTTGTTTCCTGTTGCATCAAGAAAACATGGCAAACTTCGCGGTGAGACAAAAATCAGATGTGCTCTTCCGTTCCACTATACTCTCTTCTCAATTTGTATCGACATATCCTGAAAACTCAGGTTCACACTGGAGGCATATCTCAGGCCATATTCAACTGTGCCTCATATATATTTTAATACATGATTTACTACTATCCAGTGAGTCTGTCTCAACTGAATCATGGATTGACTAAGTACATTCACTGCATGGCATGAATTTGAAGTGGTGTTAACCAAATACATTCACTGCATGGCATGAATTTGAAGTGGTGTTAACCAAATACATCAATGATACAATTAGTTGTGGATCAATCTCATCTGAAGCATCATCATTCATTTCCTTCAAATCCATCATGGTGGTTTTGCATTCTGTTATACTGAACTTCTTTAATATTCCCACTGTATACTTTCCTTGACTTAGGAAACTCTTATTGGTCCTCTTTCATACTTCTTGTGTCAAGAAGTAATATATCATACTCAGATCCTTCATCTCAAAAATCATAAGTCGACGCTTGCTTGTTTTCAACAATAAGTCTTTCTGAATAAGTTATCAAAAACATAGGCTCTTGTCACCAACATTGTAGTAATATAGGTTTTGGATCAACAATAATCTTGCTGAGATTCAAACTCATCAAGAATCCATTCATATGATATTGTTTCCAAATCATGGATGGTAGTACGAATGGAAATATATTGGTCTCATTGAATCAAGTGTCTCATCATAGACAACTCCATCTATTTGTGAGAGTCCTCTAGTTTTGTATTTCTTGACACTTCATGTCAACTGCATGCTTTCTCTACTTGGAAGTTTTCATAGACTTCCCTTCTAGTTTCTGAGTAATATCTTATACATCATTCTTTAATATATACGGGTACTCTTCTATTATGGAATCTTTCCATACTTATTTATCTTTTTGTTTCTTCAATGAAGTGGTTCATGACTGAAGGATAGTTTTTAAAACTCTTTTGCTTTCTCAAGGTGTCCCTTGAGGGACTTGTGTGTCTCTCTGTCTTCTAGCATAATTTTGTAGATCCTGGGCATGCATTTTATGGCCCATTGTAATATCTCTGGTTATATCAAATGGAGCAACTGGATTAGTTGGAATAATGTTTGTCTCCCTTTGAACTTCTGAAGGGGGAGAAGGTATTGTCTCACTGTCAATCTCCATATGAGATTCTCTAGGTTTGTTGAAGGGGTATCTCTTCTTTAAGGAAAACATCTCTGCTTGTCTTGCATAATAATCAATCAAATATGGTTTGGAATCTCGTACCAGGGATAATGGTCCAAGTATTTGAGGTCTCCCATAATAGGGATAATATCCTTCATTTATTCAAAAAAATGCAATCAACTATAAAATTAGAGATCAATTGATTTACTTGGTTTGTAGTCATGCTTTAGTTTTTAGAGGAAGTACTTCTCCTCTCTATTCTCTTCATTCTTTTGAGGTGGATCTAGATCAATGTATGTGGTATAAGCATATTGTATTCCCTTCTTCCTGGTTGGACAGTTTCTTGCATAATGTCCAAATTTGTCACATCTAAAGCACTGAATTTATGAAACATATCTTCTTTGATAACCTGGATTTGATGAAGACTTTTCATATTTAAATGTTTTTTCTAAAATTTATTTTGAATTTTCCTCCTTTCTTTGTATGAAGTGCAAGAGCATTATTTTCTTCTGAGGAATATTCCATTCATCTATTTCTAATTCTAAGTTCTTCTTGAGTACAATCTGTCCATAGACAATCAAACATTGGTAGAGCTTCTCTTCCACTGATACTCTGAAGAAAAGGCTCCCACTATTTTGGAAGGTTGTTGAGAGTGGTTAAGACAAGTTCTCTATCAAACATGATTTCTCCAATGGTTTCTAGTTGTTCTTTAATCTTTGATATCTTCATAAAGAACATGGGAACTGTGTCACCTTTCGCCATCTTGATACTTTGAAGTTGGATATTCAAGGTAAGAGCTTTGAGGGTGTTGTCACTTTCAAACATTTCTCTTAATGCTTCATACATATCATAAGTTGTCTTCAGGTTGGCAATACAATGTAAGAGATGATCTCTTACTGAGTAGATGATTAATTTTCTTGCTTTGACATCTTATTCCTTTCTTATCTTCTTCTCTACATTTGTAGTTGTGTCTGGTAAGGTTTTATTTACCACATCCAAAAGGTCATATTCTTCAAGGGTGACCTGAAGCCTTGATTTCCAGGAGCTGAAGTTGCTTTCTCCATCAAGCATATATTTTACTAAGGCTTTGTTCTTCATTTGTTTGGTTTCTTCAAACTCTCGCCAACTGGATTTTGAAAACCTAATGATTAGGTTGAATTAGTAACCTTGGACTTATGAATGCCAACAACAAAATTCCTAGTGTCACGGAGATGCTTTTTGATTTAATAAAAACATTTCTTCAAGAATTTCCAAAAATCTAAGATAAAGATTCTGTAGGAAATTTCGGCCCCCTAGAAACCCTAGGGCCAAAAACTCAAAATCCTCGGAATTTTATTTTAATAGATTCTGGAGATGCGATAGAGGAGGTCGTACTCTTCTATGCCAAATATAGACACAATGTCCAAGTATTAAGGGCTAGAAAAACACAAAAAGGAGGGTCATACATATTTTTCTAGAAACCCTAGGAGGGTCGTACGGTTCTACAAAAGTGAGAGGAGACTTGGTAGATGCTTGTGCAATGGGTTCTTTCAAGACCTATTCTATGATACCATGTTGATTTTTCAATAATAAAGTTTAATCATGAAGTTCATTCCATTTTTAGCATTTAACCATAACCATTAATGTTATAGCAACCAAGATCACAACAAGAAGCACCATGCACAAGAACACAAGAACTATCATGGGAAATACTTCTCAACAAGGGAAGAAAACCCAACCAAATCCTTTGCTATATTATTCAAGAGAAATACCTTCACCACCAAGAAAAACTAGCACACAAGAGGGTGCTCAAACCCTAGAAGAGTAGCACCCAAGATAGGTGCACACTTTTCCCAAGAAGGTGTACTTGCTGAAATTTCCAAACTCACATGAAAGATATGATTCCTCAACAGGGAATTTACCTTTACTTATACTAAACTGAACCTTTCAAAAGAAGTTTCTATTGGCACAACAGGGCCGACCCCACTAGTTCATAATATAATTAATATTAACCAAATTAATTATGTTTTACATTAATTACTAGTCACATTAAGGTGGGGCCGACCTGTGCCATTTACATTACAATTAGGGTTACAGGTAGGTCTAACTCTTGAAAAATATAGCAAGGGATCTTATACACCCACTAGTTCTCATCCACTAGGGGAACATCCATATGGATGTCCATATCACTGGCTCACTGCATTACATAGAAGAACCACTTATTCACTAGTGCTCATCCACTAGGATCATGTTCACCTGTGCTCATCCACAAACATGTTCACTTAACAGATCTTCTTTCCCACTGCATTACACATGATATTCATATCGAGTTTCTCATCAACTCTTCTTCTCGTAGGAGGCTAATACATTATCTTCATTTTGGTTCTCATGACGATGCACCCAACACTTTGGGACTTCACAAGTTCACTTTGTGCTCAACCATAGGCACGTCCAACTTTGCATATCACCTTTCTCACTACGTTACACAGGAGAATCATATGGAGTTCTTCTCAAATATCTGTAAGGAGGAGGTCATCTCTATGTTCCAGCTCTGTCTCAGATAGGAACCACACACCCCTCTCAGGGGTTTTCTCTCAGTTTTGTAAGCTGGAGAATGTCTCACATAGTTGAACTCATCAACACTTTTCATGTCATTATACCCTCATATCTCTAGGAGAAGAGGAGTTTTATCACCGAAAATTAATCCTATCGCTTAAATAGGAAGAAGGAATGTTGTGTTGTCAACCCAACAAAGTGATCTAAGGAGAACTTTGTTTGATTCATCTAGTTCATCTTTCTCTCCCTTACCTATCATTCATAAGATGAAATATAGTGGTGTCTCTGGTGGCACTAGAGGTTCTTATTCATCTTAATCTTCAACTTCGTCAGTGATTGGTAGCTTATATAGTCACCAAGTCCCTGTCCAATCTACCACAAACCCCGCCAAAGTCATTAAAAAGTATGGGCTTTTTCAGTTTGAAGAAGATGCTACAACTAACCCGTGGCATGTTTCCTCCCCTCTTAACCTATCTCCTGCTACTCATCCACTTCCTAAATTCAAAGAGCATCTCCCTAGGTTTTCAGGGAATAACATTGTTACTATGAATGAACACTTGGTGACATTTTCTAATGCCCATCACAACATAGGAGCCAATGACAACAATACTTGTATGTGATTATTTGTGAATTCCCTTCAAGGGAAGGTTTTGGCCAATTTCTTTGATATCCATCGTAATATTTTATCTACTTGTGAGGATTTAGTATATTGGTTCAAATATACCTATGGGAAATCCAAAAGACCAACTGAGTAGTTACGAGAATACAACAACATCGCCTATAAGGATGGTGAGACTATCAAGTCCTTCAACTTGTGTTTCACCAAATCATACAACCAAATCCCTGAGCTCATTCTCCCTCAGAACCAAGCCGCTTTCATGCATTATTATAATGAATTACCTTCCCCCTACTATCATTGGCTTGAATAAAAGGTCATTGATAACCTTGGTTTTGATCTGCACACTTGTTTAGAGTATGAAGAACAACTTGAAATAACAAGTCTTCCTAAGGGAGACTCAGTTAAACAGACAGACATGTCCTCCCTCTTACAGCTTGTACAAGACATGAATAATCAAATGATAGCGTATGAGAGGAAAGGAAATGTCCCATCTCTTACCCCTGGAGCTTCATCTTCTTCTACATCCCCCTTTATAAATACAAATGAAAATAATTTTCAGCCTAAAGCTATCGTGCCTTGTAGTTGGTTTAAATTTTGTGAGGAACACCATGAGGAAAGTACATGTGAGGTAAATAAGAGTGCCAGAGACAAAATATTTGGTAAGATAACTAAAAATACTATTGTTTTCCTAGAATTTTCAAAGCCAGAGGATGTTATGATCATAAATAATAGGAATAAATACTACGCTCCCAAAAGCAAATATGATCCTCCCCGCACTTATTCTAGCCCAAGATCATCTTCACCATCTACTATTGTTCAGGATCTTAAGGCTCCTGATAGTCAAGGAACTACCTCCGATCTTCCCTCTTCCAAATACAACATTCTAAATCAGTTGGCTAACATCAAATCAGATCCAACCCTCCTGGACATGGTTTTCATCCCTGAACAACAGAAGCATCTAAAAAAAATTATGGAAGGAAAAGCTCCCATTGTAGCCAGCCTCTTTGAAGAGGTAGATGAAGAGGATTCATCTGTAAATAAAGTAGGTGTACATAGCTTTAGACACCCTGTAAAAAAAACCCGTTTTATATTTCTGTAAAGATTATGGATAAGATTGCCCATTGTTGCCTCATTAACGGTGGTTCGGGCCCAAGTGTAATGTCGAAGCTTATTATGGAAGAGCTAGGCTTGTCTTGTACAAATTAAAACACCAGAAGCATGCTCTCTTATAATAGTTTACAACAAACGAACATAGGTGAAATCAAGGACGTGACCTTGGTTTTGTGCGCGCACCCTGAAATAAGGACAACCCTTAATATTAAGGTAATTGATATGCCAGTGAGTAATTACTCAATCATCTTAGGAAGAGATTGGAAAGATTTGACGGGTGGATACCTCTCACTCGACGAGACACACTTATCTGTTCCTCAGAATGGTAAAAACATCATCATCCTAAAAGAGGGGAGAATTTCACCTTACATAGAAAGAGTCCCACAACCTAATGTGAATTATATCAAGGAGGACCTAGGAGTGTATTCTATCTTTGCAGATGAGGACAACACTATCTTGGAAAAAATTGACTTAGAAGATGGGATGTGGCATATGCACTTTGATGGTTCATGCTCCAATGAAGGAAACAGAGCTAGTATTATCTTGTACTCTCCTGTGGGTAAAATTCATAACTTTTCCTATAGGTTAGAGTTTGCTTGCATAAACAATGTCACTGAATTTGAATTATTACCGTTGAGCATTGAAAACTCCTATAATATGGGTTGTGGTCACCTTACAATTTTTGGGGATTACAAACTTGTTGTAAACCTCGTACGAAAGATATACTCTCCTAGCAACAAGTTAATGAAACATTACACCCAAACTATTTGGGCACTTATCTCAAACTTACTATCTTTCAACATCACTCATGTTAAAAGGGAATTGAATTCAATGGTTGACCGGTTAGCTATTTTTACAGCCTCTCCTACTCGACAACTTCTGCCACAAAGACCTGATTGTACCTTTCAATATCTGTATCGTCCACATATCCCTGAAAATATAGAGTCATGGCAGGTCTTCCCTAGTGATGATAACATCTGTGCTTTCATTCAAAATGAACCTTATAAGCCTAAGGAATTATATCGATGGAAGATAAAAAAAATCCTAAAGGATTGACTCCTCTAAAAAGTTCATTTTCATCAAGTGACGTAGGCAACAAAGAGAAACATAAAGAAGAGGATTCGAAAAGGAAAGTAGGTGAAACCATTTCCTTGAACATTGGAACACCCGAGTCTCCAAAGAATGTTAAAATAGGTGCCCAATCTTCTGATGAAGAAAAATTGAAGTTCGCTAAGCTGCTTGGTGAATTTCAAGATGTTTTTTCTTGGTCTTATGAGGATATTAGTGGTTTTGATCCTTCTCTTATATATCATGCCATTCCTATCAAGGAGGGCATAAAACCAGTTAGGAAAAAACAAAGACCCATTAACCCTGCATTGGAAGAAACTATTCGAAAGGAGTTGGAAAAACTCTTGAAGTTTGGGATCATTTTCTCAGTTAAGTATTCTGAGTGGGTTTCCAATTTGGTTCCCATTCGAAAAACAACTGGTCAGATCAGACTATTCGTAGATTTTCATGCACTGAATTGGGCTAGTACAAAAGATCACTTTCCCGTCCCTAATATGGAAATGATTTTGCAACAAGTTGCAAGGTCACATATGATGTCCTTACTTAATGGTTTTTCTGGTTACAATCAAATCAAGGTAAAAAGGGAAGATAAATATAAAACCACTTTTATTACTCGTTGGGGAATTTTTTCTTATGAACGTATTCCTTTTGTCTTATCGAATGCAGGTTCCACTTTTCAAATAGCTATGCAAATAGATTTTGACGATTTGATCGACAATATTATTCAGATCTATCTTGATGACTTAACTGTGTATTCTAAAAATCGATCAGATCATTTTGGTCATCTTAAAAGATTTCTCATGCAACACAGGAAATTTGGCATTTCACTAAATCCTTCTAAGTCTGTTTTTGGCATTACCAAGGGCAAGCTCCTTGGACACATTGTCTCTGATTCATGAATAAGAATTGATCCTGAAAGGATTTCTACTATCCTAAATATGTGTTCTCCCACTTCCAAGAAGGAGGTTCAAGTTTTTATGGGTGTTATTAATTTTGTTCGTAGGTTTGTTCCTAATTTTGTTGTGATGGTCAAGCCAATTCATAGTCTTCTTAAGAAATATCATTCCTTTTCTTGGACAGATGATGTCTAAAATGATTCTGTAGGGATCAAGAAAGAAATCAGTTCCACACTAGTTTTGGCAAAGCCAGATTTTGAGAAAGAATTTATGATATATACTAATGCCACAGAGGAAGCAGTTTTTGCTATCCTCATGCAAGGTGATGACCAAGGTAACGAAAAACCAATGGCTTACATGAGTCAAATATTTTCTGATGATGATTTTAAATATTCTTTTATTGAAAAGTATACTTTTTCTCTTGTTAAAGTTGTTGAAAAATATCGCCACTTCATCTTAGTTAAGCACACGTTGGTAAAAGTCCCTTTACCTGCTGTCAAGTTTTTGCTCTCATGGAATTATCTTTCAGGGAAGCTTGCACATTGGCTTGCCAAGATCCAGGAGCATGATTTAACTATCGTGACTTCTAACACCATAAAGGGATGTGAATTAGCCCTTCACTTAGCTCAACATGTTGAAACTAGTGAAGAAATTGATGAACATGATAGTTCTCTATCAACATGTTCTACATTAATAATCAAATTCTTCCTATGTATGAACATCTTTGGTATAAAAATTTGGTTTACTATTTGCAAAATCAAATATGTCGAGATAACTTAGACTCTCATCAAAGAAGAAGGATCCATCTTGAATTTGCTAGATACGTCATTATAGGAGACTTCTTATTTAGATGATCTGTCGATGGTATGTTGCTTCGCTGTGTAAACAATGACGAAGCATAGAAATTGTTGCAAGAAACTCATGGTTCTTTAAATTCTTTTATTCATGTAGGAGGTCATTTTTCTGCTAAAACCACTGCTTTTAAGATTATCAGAAAATGATACTATTGGCCTTTAATCTTTTGTGATTCTTATGTTTTTTCATGATCTTGTGACAAGTTCCAGAAATGTTTTGGGAAAGAATGTCTTTTAGCCATGCCTTTACAACCTGTCCTCTCAGACGTTCCTTTTTCAAAATGGGGTTTGTACTTTATTGGTCCTATTAATCCTCTGTCTTCCGCAGGACAATTATTTATCTTGACATCCACAGACTATTTTACGAAATGGACTAAAGTTGTCCCACTTAAACATTCACAGGATGAGCAGGTGATTTCTTTCCTTGAAAATCATATTTTTTTCCATATTTGGTCTTCCTTTCGAAATTATTATAGACAATGGTCCCACTTTTATTTCTGCTAAGATGACCCAATTTTTAGCTAAGTTGGGGGTTAAACATTTTACCTCATGAGCTTATTATCCCCAAGGAAATGGGTAGGCCGAGTCTACTAATAAGAATCTAGTAAGAATTATCAAAAGGATCATCGAAGATAATCCTCGTCAATGGCATACTCTCCTCACTTACGCCCTTTGGGCAGATCGAACTACCACCAAGGTGAGTATTGGTTGCACTCCTTTCCAACTTGTTTATGCTCAAGAAGTCATTCTTCCTACTGAGCTGGAACTTTCCTCCTTAAGGTTAATGCTACAGGTTGAATAATTAAATTATTCTGATGTTTCTCAAAGAATGAATGCACTTTTGGCTTTAGAGGAGAAAATGACGTTTGCCTTGGATAATATAAAGAGAAGACAACAGACTGTTAAAAATTATTTCAAGAAGAGTGTCAACGCTGTCAAATTTAAAGTCAATGAGAAGGCATTTTTGTGGGATTCAACTCATGATGATAGAGGAAGGCATTCAAAGTTTCAAAAATTATGGTTGGGTCCTTTTAAGGTCGCTTTTGTCCTGGGTGAAAATTCTTATATTCTAAAGGAATTACAAGAGATATTGTTTTCCTACAACACTAACGGTTCCCACTTAAAACATTGCATGGAACCAACTTGAAGAGTTTAACGTTGTTTGGATTGTTTCTGTATTATAGTAGTTTTCATTTCTTCTTTTACTTTAACAACTTTCATTTCTTCTTTCACATTAGTAGTTTCCATTTATGCTATTTCAATTTTTTGTCATTTCATTTCTGCTTATTTCGATTTTGTTGTTTCATTTATGCTATGACATTTCTTGCTTTTTGTTCTTTTCGACTTCATTTTTTTTGTCAAAATAAAATGTTGGATCAGTTTTTCCACAGTGACACTTCTACAAAGTATTGTCAATCAATAACAATAAATATTACACAACTATCATGATGTTCCCCTTGAAGGCATCATTGAAATTGTTATCTTCTTTCACTGTTTTTTTTATGAGATAGTTGGTTTTATTCCGCTTTTCCTTTCCTTTCTTCATCCATTTCAAGATTCAAAAGAGCAAATTCAGAAAAAATTTCTCCTTGAAGTCAATAAATTTTTTTAGTTGAATGATTATGCTTACAAGGATAAACACCCTCATACTTAACACTTTCCATTATTTATTCCCAAATTCCTGGTCTTTTTTCCATTAAATCTGCTCACTTCCCCCTGTTTCATAATCATTATGATTTATATATTCTTGATATGATGTTACTTGGTCTGCGAAACCAGACATTCTGAGTTATTAATCTGTTGGAAACAAATTTCCCTATGGAGTCACCAATCTGTTGACGATTAAAATCGTAACGATGAATTCTGAATACAAAGTATTTCTAAGGCCCTATTATTTAACTATGTTGATAATATAATACTAGTAGGTGGGACCCCTTGTAGACTGGAGGCACAAGGATAGGAATATTACACATGTTTTGCTGCTATTTTTTATGCTGCCTACACAGTCCTACATTTTTTACGATGCAGTTTTGGTTTCATTTGACATGATACTAGGTGGATTATGCATTTTTGTGGAATGCTTTTTGCGATACAAAACATTTTTATGGTTATGAGGAGCATGTTATTTACAGTTGCTATGATTTAAACTTGTCACTAATCCTATGATCGATTACCTAGCCACATATATGCAAGAGATATATTAATGGTAGCATTATCAAAACAAAGAAAAAAACCTATGAAAAGATCCTAGAGTGTAACAAAGGTAAATAATTTATATGTTTGAGCTATGATAAAGGACTATATGCAAGTTTGAATGGAAAAGTTAAAGGATATTAGTGTTAGTCCTAACTATTATGCTATTTTTGGTTAGTGGACTATGCGAATTTCATTAGATTTGAATGGAGGCGCATATAGCATTTTAATATGTATTATGGCATGGAGTTATGGCAAGGGTTAACGTGTAAATGATATTTGGTGGCACACTATGCAATGGATATCGTCGTAGATTTCACGATGGTTTGGCATTGAATAGGCATTGGTTATATGGTTTAATGGTTGGTGAATGTGATGCTTATTGGTTTGTATCGTACTTAGAATTGAATGGGTCAAGTGATGGAAGCGGCGTGCATTTACTGCACGTCACTCCATACTTTCGCTATCACTTGTCACCCTAGCATTGTTCCATTGTTTAATTTTTTCACTCTGTTGGTTGTGAAGCTCCACATTTTCAGGCTCTTGGAAGAAAGAAGGCTCAACCAAATCGTCATTTAAGTGTTTTACCATAGGTATGATTCTTTTTATTTCCATCCATGAGGTATTCTCTGTTGTATGAACAAATGATGGCTCAGTGATGCTTGGATTCTGTGTGTTCTTGAGAATTTCGATTGTGTATATGTGTGTTATTGCTCTCTATGATGACTGTAAAATGTTTAGGATTGCAAGAAAATAAATGAGTATTTTAAGTTGCACATTGGTTGTTTCTCAGTTAGTTTAGTATCATGAAGGGTCTATGTGGAATAATAAGTGAACAATGGTAAAATATGGTTCTTCGTTGTTGATGGAGGGTTTTGTTCTGTGTGTTACCATCAGTTAATTCATTCCCTCACAGTCATGGTGGTAACCCTTACCCAGTTGCAGAGGAATTGCCAACAGTTGTTGTGTTTTTTCTCCAAACCCCGAGTCATGGTCGTTGGCTTGTTCTTACTGTCTTTTCACTAAAGTATCCCAAGATCCAATCTTGGTTGGCCCTAACATTAATACATGCATGTATGTTTCTGGATTGATACAAGTTGTATCTAAGAATTATGTCAAAAGGACGAGTGTGTCCTCACTGGCATTGTTGTCATGTTGTTCGGCTCTTAAGTATTGGAAAAAGATGTTATATCTCTGTGTTTTTTTATAACTTCCATTGTTAAATTAACCCTCACCTCTCCTCTGTAAGTGTTAAATAGACCATGTGCAATGGGTTATTTTACTCTGCCTGTCTTTTCTCTCCTTGAGTGTTGATCATTGGTTTTGTCCAGTACTTAGAGTAATAACACTGTGTGGCTCACTGTTGTGTATTTTTCGAAAGGAATTTTTTCCTGTGGTTGATATAAGTCTCGAAAGATCATCAAATCTTTGTGTTGTTGTTTAAAAGATGAACGAGATCTTGTTGTTTCCCTGCATTTGATTTTTGATAGAGCCTGATGTAGACTCCATTGTCTTTGCTCACCTCATGCACCTTCTGGGGCTATCTAGTATTGGGTATCAATGAAATGGTTATGGAGGCCTTTAAAAAACATGCTCTATGGTTGAGTCTCTGTCTCATCCTTGTACGGTTAAATTGTTAGAAAAAGAAGGAAACATGCACTTACATACAGTCAAGGGTTGTCTTCCTTATCATTATGGTTTCACTCATTGTGTTTTTACCAGCATGGTCTTGATTGCAAATGGAAACACCTGTGTGGTTTTGCTAAGCCTGATCAGGGTTCTGCCAAGTTTTAAAATGATGCTTGTGTGTAGTTTGGTTATGTTCGCTTAATATATTATATTGGAATCATCGCTTAGATTATCAATGGTTTTAAAAGAAAGATATACCCACAAAGATAAGGCTCGGGGTTTATGTTTTGGTTGACTGTTGTTTCATTTCAAGATTTTGTGATTGATATGATGAAGACTATGTATAATCAGGCATATTTTGAAGTCTGTTCACGTGTTAAAAGAGACCTGTGTATATTTTATTTGGGCCTGATTGTTGATTGGAAAACAATGGATGTTGATTACTATCATGGTGCAATATGGATTATCAGGGATAGATGTTGAGCATATTGTTGTGCAATTTTTTTTATTACTTTCAAAAGAAAAAAAAAGAAGAAGAAGGGATCAGTGTTTTATTAAACAAGACTATTGAATGGAAAGGTTTTTTTTTTATAAGTTATGATTGTACAGACTGTTATGAATTAAGGAATTCTGGGAAATTTAATTATTGGAACAACAAGTAGTTTGGTATACAATTGAGAAACAATGAATGTTGGTGCTTTTTGGATTGATTTTAATACAGATTTATGATTATTGATTATTTAATTTGTTTTATGAACAATATCCATTAAATTCCCTGTCATTTTCTCACTTTTTCGCTCATTACAAATCCCCTCACAATCCCAGATTCAATTTGCACACCCTGTTCTTAAAATTAAATTAAAAATAAATGGAAACTTTGTAGGACGACAATTACAAGATAACACAAAGATGAATCACAGTTGATATGATTTTGTGATTGTAACATAGTCGATTGTTTAATGATTTGTTGAGAAGTAATCATGTTCTTACTCCCTTTCATTTTATCACTTTTTCGCTCAATACAGCCCCCTCAGAGATCCTAGAACCCTTATTCACCCCCTGCTCATTGACAAGTATTAAATAAATTTTATGGATTGGATTGCATGGGTCTGATGTGATTGTTGAGACAAACTTTGTTTCATATTAAAGAGATGTCATGTATGGTTTGTTTAATAAGATAGTTGCTAATAAAAGTTGCATACAAAATGAGCTTCTTCAACAGAGGAAGCCATGGCTGAAATAATAGGGGAAAAGGGAATTGGAAAAGAGGGCCTAGAAGGCCAAGACTCTTGATACATTTTGATGTAGATCCACAAGAGTTGAACCAGATCTTCCAATATGGGTTTTTCAATTGGATTGGACAAGGGGTAGTCCAACCTAGGCCATTAATGACTCCCTTACAACCCCAGAATGTCCCTGGTATCCCTCTCCCCCCTCATGTTTCATTGCAACCTGAAGTTCTTGAGAATGACGGATGGCAGGAGATTGTTCACCAGCAGTCTCCCAACATCGTGGATAGTCCAATTTGTCTCTACCTGCTCCTCCTCTACCGAATAACCCAAATGTCCAAATTTTCCCTCCACACTCACCTGTACAATCCTCCCACGCAAGAAAAAGACTCAAAACTAAATCCCACCAAATGCATGACAAAGGAAAAGTTGTTGCTTCCCCCTCCTCTCCCTCAAGTGATTCAGCCAAATCTATTTCATCCCACATGCACTTGAGAGATGATTGTTCTCCTTTCATCAGTGAGATAAAGCCTAAAGGCTCCACACAACCTAAGGCTAATTATAGAAATTCAAAGGGAGACAACACCAACAAAGGCAAAATTGCCTCCCAAAGTGGAAAATATGGTTTTTGAGTATATTTTATTATTGATTGTTGAGAACAGTTGACTGTTGAAGTTCTTGGAAAACATACTATTTTGGGACATTTTGGATATTATATGCTTGGATATGGCTTAAAATATCATTGATATTTAATTTTCATATTATGAGAATGATGATGGGAACCACAAGGAGGGATCTGTTTGATTGATTGACTAGTTATGTTTATTTTTGTCAAGAAACTAAAGGGAGTCACAAGGAGTCCCACCTACTAGTTATTATTTATTAAAGACCCTTATTATTATTATATTAATTCTTCCCCTAAACTAAAAATTAGTTGAGTTTTAATTAACTTAACTAAAAGAGGTAGTTGAACTACTTCAATTAATTTGGAACGATTAAAGGAAAAATGAGAAGGAAGAACAAGTGGAGAATAGAAGGAGAAAGCATACTAAGGATTGCTCTTGAGTTTTATTGAGATAGTTCAGTTTTCATTCCTTCTTCATTTCATTAAAAGCCTAATTCTCTTTTATGATAGCAGGGTCCTATTGTAGACAACAAGATTCAAGGTCGAATTACATCATTCAGACACTTGTTTTCAGATGTGTCGATCTATCTTTGATAGTCTGTGTAGACTTGTTTGTTTATGAATTAAATTTCATGACTGATAAAGGATATTGTGTAGAGTCGAGTGGGAAACAATCTGTGGCAAGTTGATCTAGATTTTAAATTTTAGCTTTTTACTTTATGTCAGAAGTCCTTTTGTATGGTTTTCATCAGGGACATCTAAGTTTGACTTTGGTCCAAACTCCCAAAGGGATTTTTGTAAAGAGAACGATTATTTTGATTTCTTGGAATGAAATAAGAGATTTTATTCTGTCTCATCTATGTTAATATGTGACTTGGTATTTTTGATTTTGTCTCCACATTTACTTTTGCATCTGTTATAGTTAGAAAATTATATGAAAATGTTGAATTTTACAACAATCTTCTATTTTTTAAAAATCAGCCTAAGCCCTTGTAACTTATACTTGTGGATTAGGAAACAAATTTTGAGGCTATAAACATAGGGTGATATTCCCGTCTATCTTTCCTTAGCAAAGAAAGATCTGAAAATGCTTGAGTAATATTATTTCATATCTTTTCCTCAACACGTCTGATGGAAGTGTTGAGAAATACAAAGCGATATTTGTAGCCAGAGGATTCTCAAAAGTAGAGGGAATTGACTATGATGAGACATTTGCTCTAGTATCCCGATACACTTCCATATGTACTATAATTTCACTAGCTGAATCCATGGGTTGGAAACTACATCAGATGGATGTAAAGATAACTTTTATCAATGCTGATATTGAGGAATAATTTTATATGGATCAACCAGAAGGATTTGTGATACATGACACAAAATTTCATGTGTGTAAGTTGAAGAAAGCCCTGCATGGAATAAAGAAAGCACCTCATTCTTGGTATGAGAAAATGGAGGGATTCTTGATGAGTTTGGGCTTCAGCAAGAGTGTTGTTGATCCAAACCTATATTATCGTATTGTTGGTAACGAGTGCCTAATATTGGTTATGTATGTGGATGACTTATTCCTCACCGGTTCAGAAAGACTTATCGTTGAATTCAAGAAAGCATTGACTTCTGAATTCGAGATGAAGGATATGGGTATGATGCACTACTTCTTGGGATTAGAAGTATGGAAAAGAACTGATGAGATTTTCCTGAGTCAAGGAAAATATACAATGGATATATTGAAGAAGTTCGGTATGAAAAAGTGAAAATCCATGCCTACATCGACGGTGATGGATTTGAATAAAATGAATGATGTTGATTTAGATGAGATTGATCCACAATTATACCAACAACTGATTGGATCATTGATGTATCTAGTTAACACCAGACCTGATATATGATATGCAGTGAATGTACTTAGTCAGTTCATGAGTCAGCCGAGACAGACTCACTGGATAGAAGCGAAGCATGTATTGAGATATCTATGAGGCACTGTTGGATATGGCCTGAGATATGCCTCTAGTGTAGACTTGAGTTTGAAATGATATGTCGATGTAGATTGGGAAGGGAGTGTAGTGGAATGGAAGAGAACATCTGTTACACATCCAAATCACTCAACTGGATAAGTGTCGC
>SNQJ01S0069857.1:42305-63326 GCA_010110895.2 Picea sitchensis | reverse complement strand
TGGAAACCATAAAATATGATAAATTAAACTTGATTGAATCACAAAACATGAATTATACGTACCTCATGCCGATTGTATCATTTTACCATAAAATTCTTCAAAAAGCTCCTTTGAAAGATAAAAAATGCATATATACATATGGAGAAAAGTGTATAATAATGTCATGAAGATGATCATATCTCGGGCCCAACATACCCCCACACCTACGATTTTGCAGGTCCCACTGCAAACAAAAAGAAGTCATCCCTTGGAATTAGGCTTGTTGATGAGGGTCGGCTTTAGACGCCTCTCCTTCTTGTTGTGTAGGCTTAGCCTTGTGCCTCTTATGTTTCTTTAATTTTGCTCTTAAGATGCGGTTAGATTGGGTCATCCCATCGACCAACCGTTGAACGGAGTTAACTTTTACATGAAGGACTTCATTGTCATGATGAAGGTGTGCATCTATTATCTTCCTCTCTTCTAATTGTTGGAGAAGCTAATGGTTTTCCCTTTGTAGCTCTTCTATAGTTGGGGCAGAATCAGTGATCTCCGAGGAAGGCTTAGGTCCTTTGAGAGATGTGGACAATTTATCAATTTTAGGATCAAGAGTGGGCATGGGTGAAGTAGGTGTGATGGGAGATCGGAAAGGTGAGGTAGGTTCTGATTTTGTTTTCCTTAGTGGCTCTAATCCATCTGCATAGACTTCTCTAGGTTTCTTATGAGGGCTCTCAAGGTCGGAGGATACTTGGATAGGATCCGAAGTAGGTGGAGGTTTTGCATAAGGCTTGGTTCTTATGTTCCGGGTACTCTTCTGAAAGGGTCCCTTACCAAATCGGTTGGCTCCTCTCTTGTTTGTGGGAATGATGGGAAAGTCTTGCTACATTAATTCATGGGGATTCTTAGGTGTAGGATCAAGAGAAAATGAAGGCATTGGGGGGTCAACAATAGGCTTCCTTTTGTCTTTATTCTTGGTCTTTTTCCCCCATGAATAAGTAGCAATATCAACAAGATTTTGGTATTGTTCCAGCAAAGAGGGAGTTTGTGCAAGGGAGTTTGGAGTTTTTGGAGAGTGAGGCTTGGATGGAGAGATAGTTTTTAGGCTAAGTGGATTTTTGCCGGTCTTAACTGTCAAGTGAGGATTTGCAAACTGGTAGATAAAGGCATCCCAACTTTGCCCCTACTTCTCTAGTTCGGTAAGAACGAGGAGTTTGATCAAACCATGGTGGAAGAGACTATTGTGGGGGTTGGTCACAGTTTTCCTCACTTGAGAGGAAATTTTCTCCAAGCTTTTGAGAAAATAAAAAGGAAAGTTCAAAGGTTTATTGAACAAAAAATGAGCCAACAATATAAAGTGACAAGCTTTGAAGGTGGAGTATCTACCTTCACATGTAATTAACTTTGTGATAACAATGAGGGAATTGACCAATTTTGTCTTTATCCACTCCTTAGCATACCCTTTCGCTCCCAAAATTCTCTTGAATTCGGGCTTAAACACCCTATTGTAACTTGAGCGCGACTATTGATGATTCTTGAACCACCTATCTCCCATTCTTGGAAGTTTTGTTGCAGTAGCAATTGACTCTTCTGTGACTGCAAAATTGAGAGACCCTACATGTGTTATCTTGCCATCAAAACCAACTACAAATTGCATAGAAAGACCGTCATCATGGCCTTGCAAACTCGACAGAAATGGCCCCCAATCGGCACGCAAGAACACTTCCCTACACTATGCAAATTCTGGAATGGAAAACAAGTCTGCGTAGGAGGACGGTTCGTATTGCTTGGGCATTGTGATAGGGTTTGAATTCACCAAGAAAGGGAGAAATCGAGCCACACAGAGACACGAATTGGGCACGGTCTGAGTGCAATTGGAATAGAGAGAAAATTTTACCAAGCAAGGGTGCAAATAGGCCAAGAAATGGCATGGGTTTAACATAGTCTGAATGTGATTAGAACAAAGGGAGAATTCAGCAGAGGTTGGGCGTGATTCCTTTATGCAGGGAAGAGAAAATGGCAAGGGAAAATGAAACAATAGAGTGCCCAGCCTGATTTTGGATGCTCTTATGATGGAGTATGTTTCCCACATGTGCGCCTGAGTTGACATGTGTGGGAGATTCGAATTTGATGGCAAGCTTAGGAGAAATGAAGTGGTGCATACTTAGATCATTGTCCAAGTCTTTTGACTTGGACATTTGATCATAACCATATGAAGAATCTTTTAATCAATCCCTATAACAAATTTAATTAAATGTGATTGAATTCTAGTTCCCTGGAATCTAGGACAATTACTGGTATGCAATGCAATGGCACTTCAAACAACACTTTAAACGACATTGCATCTGACACCTTATTTGACACCTCATCCGATACTTCATCTAGTACCCCTGTATTGAGTGCATTTTTACCTCTTATAAAGGATAGCCTACAATTTTGAATTATTTTTGACAACCATCGTGGTTAATGAGCAGAGGCAGAGTGCTCCATGCTTACTCATTCTTCTTGTATATGACATATAGTGTCAAAACCTATAATGAACGGGTTATATAAAGTGTCAAAACCTATAATGAACGGGTTGTAATGAATGATAAATCGATAAAGAGTGGTATGTTAAGCATGAGTTCAGTAATGTATAGCACACAAGAGTTAAGCATTTAAAAATAACATGTCTATCAATGTAATAACCTATATCATGGTAATAATACCAAAAAAATCTTGCAAAGACTCTTTTCTCTAGGCACTGATCATTTGTCAGCTCATGAACCCCTCCCCCACACCTAAGTATTATGACACCTCACAATCAAAAGTATAGGAAACTAGTTAGTATGCCCCAATAGCTTAAGATTTACAGTATGTCAAGTGTAAAGATAAAATTTCATAGATTGGTCTGACGAGACAGTTAGGAGATGGCCCCACCTATACGATAAGAGATCCTATATATAGATAAGAAGAGGTAGGCAAGAGAGTTTCAAGATAGTCTTAGAGTCATTCCCCAATGTCAAGTTTGTGAGATTCATTAACCTTAGCTAAACCACACATACTTCATGTCATCTTTGTCTGCAAGTAATGTCGTACATCATGAGAAGTTTAGATTTATTATTTGTTTTTGTCAGATCATCTTCCTCGCTAGGTAGAATGCCTCGCTACCAGCAAGCCTATTCAGTACTCGGGCGTGTTTACCTAGTCATACCATAGGCCAATACCCGCTGCCAGCAGACCTGTTCAGTATCCCAGCGGGTTAGACTCTTAAACCCTCAGAGACTAGCCCTCCATCGTTTAAGATTTTAGTATAATATTGCTTATGCAAGAATATGGGGGAACAACTCTAAAACAACTTTTCTTTCTTTTTTTCTTTTCAATTGGGATGGTATTTATGTTAGAGGATGACTTTCTACTATATTGTTTAGTGGTTGTCCTGATGTAAGGGGTACTTAAGAGGATGTGGCCTATCTAAAGATATGATATAATTAAGCTATTTAGTGTGTAGTGGATGGTACCATCGAGAAAGAATAGAAAGGTATCTCTAGGCTCAACTTACTTTCTTCTTTTGTAATTATGATGATGTTTCCATGACTAACTGCTAATGAGACCTCCCTGTTACTCTTTGATAAATACACTTGACTTACTTACTTAGGTTTCTTGGAAAAATTGTATGAGAGACCTCTAGGCTTGATAGTTATGGTATCACTTCCTTATACAGTGGTGAAGAGTTTCAAGAGAAACTGCTCTAAAATGCCTTAAAAATGATAATTTTGCAAAAACATGGCTAATTACAGTAAGTCACTATTCATTTGATTCTTTAGCAAACACAAAATTCAAGTATAATAATGTTTTGATGAAAGATCCTTGAAACAGTGTACTCCCGGTGAAATAATTACTTACAGAAATATCTAGAATTTCCTTATTAACAAAATACAAAAACTATTTACATATATACAGTAGGAAACTCAGAAAATTTTTCAAGAACAAGGGGGGACTTCCCCATCTACTAAGGCCAATTCCTTGTCAGCTGTCATGACCTGTAGAAAATATTCTCTGGAAATGAGCTTATAATTAAAATTAAGTCGGTGTCTATTTACCACAAAGGAGACTTGTCCATCATCAATTGTTTTAATTTTTACAGCTCCATTGTAATATACAGTATCTACTTCATAAGGGCGCAACCAACGGGTGGTAAGTTTGACTTTGAAGGTTTTGAACCGGGAATCAAACAACAGGGCCCAATCACCAGGCTGGAAGTGTTTCTTTTTAATAAACTTGTCATGCCACTTGCTCCTCTGGTTTTGGACTAATATCGTCTGTTGGATGGCATCTTGCCAGATTTCATCCAACTCATTCAATTGTAGGGCTCATTGCTTCTTAGCCTCATCCAGGTTCAATCCTAATTCTACGGCAATACGGAAGGTCCTTACTTGGAATTCTATTGGTAAAAGTATTTGTTTCCCATACACTAGCTCATAAGGGGTATGCCTAATGGTATTTCTCTAGGTAGTTTGGTATGCCCACAAAGACTCTGGGAGCCTATCAGACCAATCTTAGCGATGTAACTGAACAGTCTTGGTCAATATGGATTCCAGAACTTTGTTTTTGGATTCTACCTGGCCATTGGCTTGCGGGTGGTATGGAGAAGATTTACAATGTTTAATCCCATATTTCTCTGTTAGCTCTTTCATCAGCTTGGAAGTAAATTGAGTGCCTTGGTCGGTAACAATTTCACGAGGGACACCGAAGAAGGTAAAGATGTCTTCATAGATAAATTTGACAACAAACTTCTTTGTGGCCCTGAATATGGCTTTTGCCTCTACCCATTTGGTGACATAGTCCGTACAAACCAAGATATAATTCTTCCTATAGGACATGGGTGAAATTGGTCCTACAAAGTCGAGGGCCCATTTTTCAAATGGTTCTAGCATAACTTGGGCCTGTAAAGGCATTTTGTCAGCTGACGTAGGTCTACCTATCCTTTGGCAACTATCACAACTTCTCATATACTTGGCAACATCTTTGAAAATGTTAGGCCAATAGTAACTTGAATGTAACACCTTATATGTTGTACGTTTGTCAGAGAAATGGCCACCACATGGTCCATCATGACAACTTCATAGTATTTTAGGTACCTCGTCCTCTTAGACACATCTACAAATAATCAAATCAGGACCTGTGCGAAAAATATCATGACCAACCCAAGAGTAATTAACACTCTGTGTAATAATTTTTCATTTTTCATGAGGTGACAAATGAGACAATAACTTCCTAGTAGCCAGATAGTTTTCCATATCTACAAACCATGGGATATTGGCAGAAAGGGAAAATAGATTCTCATCTGGGAAACTATCATCTACAGGGATGTCATCATCCTCATTCTTTATTCAAGAAAGAAAGTCATCTACTACATTATCCTTTCCAGGTCGGTCAAGCACAGTAATATTAAATTCTTGTAATAGCAAGAGCCACCTAGTCACTCGGCCATTAGTTATAGGTTTGTTCATGAGAAACCTAATGGCGGAATGATCGGTGTGTACAAATACTTCATAACCTGTAATGTAATGACGAAACTTGTTAATAGCATGAACAACTTCCAAGAACTCTTTCTCAGTGACTGTGTAGTTCAACTCGACAGGGGGAATGTTCTTTCTTACAAAATAAATGGCATAGGACTGTTGGTCCTCTTTCTTCCCTAGTACCCCTCTTATTGCAGTGTCGGAGGCATCAATGGATATATGAAATGGGAGAGTCCAATTGGGCCCTCTAAGAATTGGTGCCATAGATAGCTTGGATTTCAAGGTTTCAAAGGAAGTTTGACAATGATCAGTCCAAACAAAATCAACATCTTTTATCAATAATCCAAACATAGGTGCAACAATCTTTGTAAAATTTTCAATAAACCGTCGGTAATATCCAGCATGTCCAAGAAAGATTCTCACCTCTTTCTGAGTCTTGGGGGTTGGAAGTCTAATAATGACCTCAATCTTTGCAGGATCAACTTGTATTCCTTCAAATGAAACATGATGCCCTAGAACCACTCCTTCAGTTAACAACATTTTTCATTTTTCATGACTTAGAGATAGGTTCATTTCCTGGCATCTGATGAGGACTTTTTCTAAGTTGTCTAAGGCTTCCTGGTAAGTGTTTCCATAGACTATGAATTCATCCATGTAGACCTCCACACAATCATGAATAAGATCGACAAATATCCCTAATACTGCCTGTTGAAATGTGGCAGGAGCATTACAAAATCCAAATGGTAAGACCCTGTAGGCATAGGTGCCCGAAGGACAAGTAAAGGTAGTCTTGTCTTGGTCCTCGGGTGCTATAAGAATCCGATTGTACCCATTGTACCCATCTAGAAAGGATAAATACTTCTTTCCGGATAAGGTATCTAGAACTTGGTCAATGAAAGGAAGAGGAAAGTAGTCTTTCAGAGTGGCCTTATTGAGTTCCCAAAAATCAACACAAATTCTCCATTTCCTGGTCACTTTCTTTGGAACCACTACAAGTAGGGATACCCACTTACTGTCGGAGATGGGATAGATAAATATGACATTTAACAACTTTTGGATTTCCTCCTTGACTATGTCTTTGAGTGCTGGGTTCATCCTTTTCTAGGGTTGCCTAACAGGTGTTACTTCCCCTTGGGTGTATATGTGATGGATACATGTGTCAGGGTGTATACCCTTCATGTCAGTGTATTCCCAGGAAAATTCTCCTGATTTTTCTTTAAGGATATCTACTAACTGTTTCTGTTGGTCCGTATCTAGCCTGGAGTTTATATGTAAAACTTTCCCTGGACTAATCTCATAGGGCATAGTATAAGACATGGTAGACTCATATATTTTGAAGATAAAAGATGTCGAAGGAAAAACGAATGGATCTGATTGTTCTTGAAATTCTTCCCCAAACATATACGCAAATTAGGGAAAAGACTGTGAAAAATCCACACATGTAATAGCATAAATGAATTGGTTTAGCACATTTTCTGGTGTATGCTCCTGAAGTGCCCTTGCATGGTCACTAGGCAATACGGGTTCTTCCCAATCTTCGTTATTGTATGGACATTCAAGCCACCATAGATTCTCCATAATAGGTTGAGCTGGAGGGTAAATGGTGAGCTTTTGGATAGAGAAACCATTTGAGATGGTCATTTCTCCTTCTCTACATCCAATAAATGCATTGGTTGTGGCTAGCCAAGGTCTTCCCAAAATAATGGGTTGGCCTCAGGTAGGATCCTTTGAATGAATAACAAGAAAATCTAAGGGGTGCTCCCATGAGGCTAAAGTAACCATGACATCATCTAAAATCCCTTCAGGTGTAACCCTAGTCTTATCTGCTAATTCCAAAATGGTTGGGGTAGGCCAATGAAGAGGTTGTAACTGTAATTGTTCCAAGGTAGTAGTAGTCATAACATTGATGGCTGCCCCTAGGTATATGAGAGTGTTTCCGATGGAGACCTCCTTAATGGTTATAGTCACTACGGGGTTTCTTGGATTTCCATACTTTGCTATCTTTGGTTGCTCTGATATTTACTCAGAGAGTCCTCCTACCAAATGTACTATAGGAGGGTCCTTTTGCTACCTACCTGGCTTCTTGATACACAATTCTTTGACTACCTTACTATAGATTGGAATGTCTTTAATGGCTTGAAGCAGAGGAATCTTGACACAAATATTTTTCAATTCATTAAGAATGTCAAATTCCGGTCGGGTGGTATGTTTGTCGATTACCAATCGGTCTGGATAAGGAGGGACCTTCGTGTTGGGTTACAAAAAAGGTATAAATATCTTCCTTTTTGTCCACAGTTTATGATATCATTCTGATTGACTTTTCAATTAGTTAGGGATAGATAGGAAAGGATATGATTAGTATGTCTCTTAGGTTTGTTATTAAAGTTTTATTAAATAGATTCTAATTTACAATTGGAATGGTTTGATTTTGTTACAGAATTGGACAAATAACTGCCAAACATAACCAAAGAGATTTTGGCTATGCGCAAGCTATTAAAGGTTGAATACTTTTTAGGCGCAAAGCAGTTTGAAGATAATACATTTTCTATATTGTAATTTTATAATAGTAAAGCAATCCTGAGGATCTTTCGATCCTCAGGATAGCTTGATGTACCCGAACTATTGTAATATATAAGAGGGTAATAGATCTAGAAAAACATAAGAAAAAATCGCATTTTAAGTATTCAGATTCAGAATTGCCTTGCGCAAGAAGTTGTTGTAAAATGTTTAACCAGTTATGGAATCAATGAAAGTTTTGAGTGTTTTTATCATCCCTACGTTATTAGTTTCTCATAGAAGTACTTCTGAAGACCGAGGGCCTAGTCTAAAGAAGCTATTGACTCGTTCTGTAATTATATCAGTTCAGAGTTTTGATTTCTATTTTGTGATTCAGATTTCTTTTAATTGTATGAGCGTATCAATGAATTGATGATTGTTTGCAGAAGACAGACATTTCCTTAAGTACTCATGATTGTTGTTATGATTTCCATTTCTGAAGATTGTTGCTTGACAGTTCCTCACATTTTCATCTGTGTTGTTCCTTTGCTTTAGATTTACAAATGTTGTTCCTTTTAGTTAAAGTTACATTAGTTGTTCCTTTCAGTTAAGGTTACAATAGTTGTTCCTTTCCGTTAAAGTTACATTAGTTGTCCCTTTCGATTAGAATACACTTGTTATTTCTTTCCACGGATAGAATAATTCGCTATGTCCTTTCCAGTAATTAGAATTCATGATTGAATTTGCAAGTCCTTTCTTAGATTCAATTACTGCTTTATAGTTAAGTGAATTCAATTAGATTAATTAGTTCCTTTCATTTTACAACATCTTAGTAATCAGATTTCAATTTCATTTAGTTCTTAGAATCTTTGGTGAACATTTGAGGAACTTGATTGTTGATGAACTCAGATCTGGTTTAGCTACATGATTTTAGGCTACCTACATAAACTTTGCCGATATTATTGAGATAAAAGACGAATCCCTAGGTTGGTAAATTAATGATAAACTAAGGTTGTTTTTAGGACATCTTTAGAGCCCAACACTTCGTAATTTGTAAAGGTTCATTTTGGGGAAGCTTGGGTTCTTGATTCTTCGGAATAATAACATCTTCCCACCTAGTGTCATCTATGGGTTGTTAGTTGGTTTATTCTTATTCTTCTTCCTAGATGACTACTGAGGGTCTTTGCCTATCTAGAACTTTTCCCGATCTTAGTTGAATTTCCTGTAATGGAACAAGAGTAATGACATATGTCGGGAAGGCCTGCATCTCAACATTGTTAAGAGGTTGAGGGGGATTATTAGTGGGATTCATCACTGGTTGTGCCAGTAATAGTGTCGGTTTTAGGGAGCTTGTATTTTGAAATTGGAGTGGTTGTTGTTGCGGGATAGGAGGTAAAGGTGGTGGAACAAAACTTGGCAAAGGATGCAGAGTGTTTGATGAGAACTGAGAATAAGGATGGTTGTACATAGGAATAGGTGGAGCTTGAGGATTTCCTTGGTTGTGCCCTCCTCTCCATCCTTGAATACAAGGATGTTGGTACTGAGTAGACCAGTTTTTCCAACCTGGTGAGTTCCACTATTGTTGTTGACAATAGGGTGGAACTTGGGACTATAGATCTAGGTATGTGGGTTGATTCCTAGCCTGCCATGGCCTCCTAGGTGCATAAGAAGACTCCCCAGGGTCTCCACTCATATAGATGGCTAATAAACCGGGCAAGGATGGACATTTCTCAGTTACATGGTCTTTTGTATAGAAGCCACAAACTGAAATGTTATCTAATGGGCATTCCCTTGAGGAATGCTTCTTCCTACATCTTGAGCAATATATGCTCATTGCTGCATTTTCCTCCTCCTGTTTCTTTTTTAGTTTAAGGGTAGCCAACTGGGAACCTATTGTGCTTAAGATGTCAGTCTTAAATTTTTCTAAAAGGTTCCTTATCTCTGCTCTTGTAATACCACCTGAACTAACTAGTTTTAAGATTCTATTGTAAGGGTCCCAGACATTCTTTCCTGATTTGGCTCTACTCTTTGAGTAGTTTTTACACATTTCACATATTTCAGCAAATGGTTTATGAGAAATATCACCTGATGCCATCAGGTTAAGCATATCTAAATATTCTTCTGAAATTACCTTAAGGAAAAGATCCCTAACTACATCCTCTGGGAGGTCATGGTATTTTGACTTCTGGGAGATATAACCAAATATTTCCATATAGTCTTCAAGGGTTTTGTCTTCTAACTGTTGGACTTTAAAGATGTCATTACAAGACTCTCTGGTCTTGCAGTAGTCTTGGTACTTCTTAAGAAATATGTCTTTCATGGATTCCCAAGACCTAATGATGGATTCTCCCAATCCCATGAACCATCTTAATGCAGAGTCTTTGAGGGTGGCAGGAAAGAGTTTTAATTTCTGGGCATATTGAACATAGTTGTAGCTCCTACACAAGATGTCAAATTCAAATAGGAAGGTGTCTGGATCTTCACTATTTTTACCATAAAAGGTAGGCAGTGCTGAGAGAGGAATATTCTTCATGTTGACATTCAGAGTGGTGTCTAAAATCAGAAACCCGAAGGTAGTTTTGGTTTGGTGTCCAGTTTATTCTTCCTCCCCATGTCTTACATTGTTATGGTCCTCCTAATCATCCATATTGGATTGATTTCTAAAAAGAGAGTACCGAGGTGTTTTTATCTTTGAAGAAAACAAGGTTTCCCTTTGATGAAAAGGTCTTCCTACGGATTGGATGTCTAGGACTCTACTCGAGCCGGTTGAGACTATTGGTGCCAAGGTTTCTGTGTCAATTTGAGAGATGATTACATTGGCTGAACTACCAAACAAAAGATTCACATGTTCAGGGTCTATGATATCTTTAAAGTTAGGGTCCCTTGGTGGTGGTGTAAAAGCAAAGGTTGTATTGTTTGGTTTTGTGGAAGACTTGAGTGGTCTTGTCTTTTGTCCTAATATGATTGATGCTTCAGTTTCTTGTTCTATAGTGCTCCTTGTGTTAGTCCCTTCAGAGACTATTTTAGCTCTTTGGGTTGAGCTAGCTCCTATTTTTCGGTATCGATCTGCGGATTTTATAAGTGGCATGTTCCTTCCCCCAAAGAGATCGAAAGGAACCTTGGTTGAAAGGTCTGATTTTGATTTAATGTATCTACCTTGTGGGTCTCTAGGCCTATTCATGAAAGAAAACAAAAGAAAAAAGAAACAACTACCATTTGATTCCTAGGTCTATTCATGAACGAAAACAAAAAGAAAAACTACTATTGGGTTTGGGGGAACCTGCTATAGCAGATGCGCAGGTTATTACCTTTCATCTTAAAGTTCCCCTGCCACCAAACTAATGAGAAGGTATAAGGATGATCTAATTCCTAATTACTTCTTACCTTAAGACAACTCCCTGGCAATGGCGCCAACATGTTAGGTGATTTATATGTACTAAAAAAGACACTAAACTACCCTCAATTAAATTTTCAACCCAGGGTAAGTAAACTTAGAGTTGTAGAAAAATATATGCCAAAGGTAAAACGGTTGGTAGGAGTATAGTCTAACTACGGAAAGAAACTATCTAGGGCTAATATACTCAAGAAAACCTATCTAATGAACAAACCCTACTAAGAAAATTGAAACTAGGTAACCTAAGTACTTTTGGGCCAAGGACTGATGGATAGTTCCTAAGAAAGTGAATGAAAACTCTATGTAAAGAAAACTAGTTCATGACAGTAAGCAAAGGTAAACTATTAAGCATACTAAGCAAATGATGAAAGCAAACTACATTTAACTTGCCAACCTACATTCAATGAGCAACTACCCTATGAAAGAAAATAAATAAGAAAGTAAGCAAAATCACCTATCTAACCTATTAAAGAAAATAGTCAAGCAAGCAAAAACACCTAACTAACCTATTAAAGAAAATAGACAAGCAAGCAAAAGCATAAAGAAAAAGACAAGTAAGCAAAGACTTCTCATTGAACAACTACCTAGCCTAAGAGGCAAGTGAACTAAATGCCTAATGCAAAACTATTTCTCTTGCGTGAAAGGAAATTTAAATTCTCAATGCAATGCATGAAAGGAAATCTATTCTTTTGAAAGCAAGAAAGATTAACAACTAAACTTATGAAAACAAGAAAATATCTTTTCTAACTTATGAAAGCAAGAAACTAACTTTAACCTATGAAACATTCAAATGTAATGTTTGTGGTTGTGTGAATGCCTTTAGTGGTGACAGATGATATCTCGATGACAATTGACAACAAAGGACAGTTCTAATGGTATAAGTTCAATATTAATTTCAATGGCAAAATGAAAGGTGTGAAGTAAACAGTCCAATGAAAACTTAGCCATGATAAAAGTAATGTTAAATACCCTGCATATTCATGTACAAACCATTAGCATCATAATGAGATCATCATTATCTAACTAAGTAATTTAATTGCATTTTAATCTATGAAAGGAAATTGCGTGAAAGGAAACTACACTATGTCTATTCTAACCATTCAAACTATGATAAGGAAATGAATTAAAAACAGAAATTAAACTATGATATAAAAAAGTAAACTGACAATCTACATTAACCAATAACTAAGCAGGTGAAATCTATCTAAAACTGAAGTAAGCAAGCTATGATTCAAAAAACTGGAAGTAAATCTATCCATCCATCAATCTTTGTCAGAAGAAACCCAGATTAAAACTATGTTCCGTTCTAATTAAAAATATGTTCTAAACTTGACTGTAAAAATATAAAAGAAAGCACAATTTAACATCTAACTGCATTCGGGGTTAGTATAGTGAGAGAGAGACATGCAAGACTTTTCTAATCTATGAGATTAAATGCCTCCATCACTAACAAAATAGAGGAACCCAATAAGATCCCTCTTTGGACAACTGAAATCGAGTTGTATTGAGCTTAGTAGCTAGAGGGAGCAATGACAAACAAAACCCATGTGCTCGATTTGTCCACCAATGGCCGCCAATACCATAATCGCCAACTTGCCTTGCATTTTTGTGCAATACTGGGTGCCAGAATGAGTGTCAGATCAAGTACCGAAACGAGTGCTAGATCAAGTGCCGGAATGAGTGTCGGACCAAGAAACATGGTGATTTTTTCCCTGTAACAAAAAAAAACATGAATTAACTCTTGGAAACCATAAAATATGATAAATTAAACTTGATTGAATCACAAAACACGAATTATATGTACCTCATGCTGATTGTATCATTTTACCATAAAATTCTTCAAAAAGCTCCTTTGAAAGATAAAAGACGCATATATACATATGGAAAAAAGTGTATAATAATGTCATGAAGATGATCATATCGCAGGCCCAACACTCAGTGAGATAGAGATCTCTTGAGTTGGGTGTCTTTGTGGCTGAGCACAAGTGGACGTGATTCTAGTGGTTGAGCACTAGTGAGTGTGTGTCCAGATGATTCTCTTGTGATACTCAGTGAGATAGAGATCTGTTGATTTGGACGTCCCTGTGGCTGAGAAAAAGTGGGCGTGCTCCTAGTGGTTGAGCACTAGTAGGTGTGTGAGATCCCTTGTTATATTGTCTAAGAGTTAGATTTACCTGTAACCCTAATTGTGATGTAAAGGGTACAAGTCGGCCCCACCATAAAGTGAAAGATAATTAATGTAAAAGATAATTAATATGGTAATTATTAATTATATTCTAAGTTATTGAGGTCAACCCTGTTGTGCCAATAGACACCACTTTTGATGTGTCCATTATAGTATAAATAAAGGTGATTTCCCCATTGAGGAAACACAACACACATGTGATTTTGGAAATTTCAGCAAGTAAAAGTTCTAGGGATGAAGTGTGCACCTCTCTTGGGAGCTAACCTTATTAGTTTTGGAGAGCACCCTTTTGTGTGCTATGTCTATGGTGTGGGAGGTCTTTCTCTTGAGAATATAGAAAAGGATTGGCTGGGTTTTCTTCCTTTGTTGAGAAGGGTTTCCCAGGATATTTCTTGTGTTCTTGTGCATGGTATTTCTTCTTTTGATCTTGGTTAATAGTGTAGCTACATTTGTATATGGTTCAAGTAAATGATAAAATTGAAATTAACTTAATGTTTGAGCCTAGAATAGTGAAAATTCAATAGCCACCGACATCCATATAGATCACTTCCACACCATCCTATTCCCACATAATGGGAAAATTGTCACCGTCGACCAATTAACCCATTATGAATCTAACCAATCCAACCATATTGATAATATCCTTCCCCTAATCTATTCAAATTTCAACCTCTTACCCATGTTCTATGTGGCCATTGGGATATTTCAGGATCCATCCTTGATTGGTACATACTAAGGCTTCCCTCACGCCAACCTCACCACCGCGAATGTTTCCATCATCATAGCCGATGGAGTAGAGAGCCCCAATCCCTTGTCCACAGAGAACTCATTAGATTCTACATCTACTCCTTACATGCCAACCCAAATACTTCCCAACATACTCATCATACAAACTCCTCAAGATGGAACATTGGAGAGCCCACCACCTGTGGGTCAAATTCCCATTTGGAAAACAATCCCATAGGACATCACCCAAATACTCTTCTTTTATCCTCCCCTAGGAGTAACAACAAACCAAGTTGTTTCTACCCTCACCTTTCCTAATATGGTCATAGCTATCCTTGTATGGTATTTAGAACCACTAGCCATGGTACCAGGTTTAACACTACAACTTCAACCTGCAATACCATTACCGCAAGAAACCAATGGCACACCCACCCACTCATCCAATTGGTCACACAGTTAGGGGAACTAATACCACTACCAGGAACCCAACTACACAACATAGGGGGAAAACCACAAACCAACAAAGCACACAGAATAAGAACATATTCCCCCTTCCACACCATTCATACCACCCCCATGCACATTGTGCACCACCATTGGACATCCCACCAATATTTTCCCCTCTTTACACGAGTTGTGGAATCTCATTCCAAAACCCATAACTGAGTCGATACTACCCACACCAGTAGCCCCATCGGCCTCCTCAAAAATTTCTTCCTCCAAACCTCCCAATTTGAGAACCAATCATGAATATGCTATCTACTCTCAGTACAACCATGACACGCACCACTTCCCGTTCCTCCCTCAATTTTGGGACACCCTAGCAGTAGTATGCCAAA
This sequence comes from Picea sitchensis, assembly GCA_010110895.2. Taxonomy (NCBI): domain Eukaryota; kingdom Viridiplantae; phylum Streptophyta; class Pinopsida; order Pinales; family Pinaceae; genus Picea; species Picea sitchensis. Next base: position 48,209 of record SNQJ01S0069857.1, on the reverse strand, counting down.
CCACATTTCCCAATTCCTCCCAACCCATCTCCTTTGTATCAACAATTACTGACATTCATTATGTTTCAATGTCATTAAACAAGCGCATGTGATTCCCTTGCACATTATGTTACAAGGTGGATCATTACACATATCGGTTCCCACTCATCGTTGAGGTACAAACTCACCAGAGGGATTCCATCCAACCCATTACACCAATAGTAAAAACCTCGATGGACCAGGATATGAACAATCCCCATCCAAGCAGTCATGGAATACCCCCTCCATGACCCAAACTCTATTCTTTGACCCTTCTTTCCATTCCACCACGATGCGACGGCTTCCCCCCAAACCCCCCAAACTCTTTTGTAATATCGGTTTACAATATTCCCCCTCCCCCATACCATGGTACATCCAATTCATATATGGATATTTGGTTCATGACGTATACTGAAGGTCCTCATTCCCCTCCCATAGGTCCATCCATCTCAGAGTCAGATGATTCCCAAACTTCATCCATAGACGCCTCACCTATTGCCCCTACGAATCTCAACACCCCAATCTTGCATGTTACAGACTCTTTGTACTCCCTCACCTTTCAATCTGATGTAGACATTCTAGAGGTTCTATGTGCACCAGATTACCCATGGGATGATTTTCATCATTGATCCCTTTTTGTGTCTCACAAATCCTTTCAGCCACCCTCATACGCCCTTGTCTATACCATAGAAGCTAAGGATTTCATCCACCTTGGTCGTGTAGACTAGTTAAAAAATCCCATACCCGCACCTGATGCATTTGAAGAAGGAAATATGGAAAATATCTCACCCACAATCAAGATTGAAATCTCGGTCAAACCTAATGTCGTGGAAGAAATCACCCTAGGGTTTACATGCTCCCAGAGGAAATTTTAGCATACAAGGCCCTCTTCCAGGAATACCAGGATGTGTTTTCCTGATCATACACAAAAATGCCAGGGTTATACCCAACCATTGTTGAACATCACATTGACACTTGGCCCCACATTGCCCCTTTTTTCCAAAAGCAACACCCCATTCACCCTTCCAAAGCCATGGCAATCAAAGTTGATATCGAAAAACTATGTACAACTAGCTTCATATACCCCTTTGCATACACATCCTGGGTCTCCAATCATGTCCCTATCAATAAAAAATAGGGTACCATTCAAGTTTGCACAAACTTTTGCGACCTAAACCAAGGTTGTCCCAAAGACAACTTCCCCACTCCCTTCATCGACCAAGTCATCGATGCGTGTGTCGTTCATCAAGTACTCTCCCTCATGGACATATTTTATGGCTATAACCAAATCCAAATCTACCATGCAGATTGGTAAAAAAATTCCTTCACAACCCATTGGGTCCCCCTTGCCTATCGTGTCATGCCCTTCGGACTCAAAAATGCAGGGGAGACTTTCCAACATGTGATGAAATACGCCTTCCATGATCTCACTCACACCATTCTTTCCTACTTGGACAACTTCACAACTCGGTCCAAGAAATGTTCCCAACACATAAAGGATCTACGAATCATCTTTGAACGTTGTTGAAGATACAACATTTGGCTAAACCTGCTTAAATGTGTCTTCCGCATCACTGCAGAACACTTGTTGGGATTCATTGTATCCCAACAGGGAATTACCGTAGACCCCCTTAAATTTTAGGTAATCAATGAAATACCTCCTTTCAGGAACTTATGTCAATTGTAGAGCCTCCAAGGAAAATCCAATTTCTTACGGTGTTTCATCCATGACTATGCCATTCGCATCCATGGCTTCTTACAATTACTACGACGCAACGTTCCTTTTAAATGGGGCCAACATGGCTGAGCTTCTTTTGATCCACTCAAAGCGGCACTCAATAAGTCCCCCTTAATTAGTCCCCCAGACTATGATAGGGAGTACATTCTCTACCTATCCGCCTTAGAGGATTCCATCGCCAAAGTCCTCATTTAGGTTATATAATATATCAGAAAAAACCTCTTATATACTATATACAACAACACGAACATGATCGACGTGAACATGTTATATACTATATCAGCAAAAACCTCTTAGGGCCACCACTCAAATACAACCATGAGGAGAATCTAGCTCTAGCAGTTGTTCTCGCAATTCAAAATTTGTGCCACTATATCTTTCTTCGCACTATCAAAGTTGTCACAGATTCCAACCCAATGTATTACCTCTTGAGTTGTCACTAGATCAATGGAAAATTCGCTTATTGGATCATTATTATTCAAGAATAAAAACTAGAGTTTACCACCCCAAAGAGAAAAAACTCCCTTTTCATCTCCGAACTACTCATAGACTTGCCATCTAACTCCTCTGACCCCCGGATCAATGAGGATTTCCCTGATGAGAATTTATTCCTCATATTGTCCGCAGACCCATGGTACAACGATATTTTGGTCTATTTCTGAAATCAAAAATTTTGTCCTCACCTTTCTCGGGATGACCGTTGTTGTATCCAACAACAAGCCTCATGTTACCTCCTCATAGGATATGTTCTCTATCGTAGAGGCATTGACACTATCCTTCGATGATGCCTCTCCCTTGAAGAGGTAGAGAAATTTCTCAATGATTTCCATTGTGGCGCATGCAGAGGTCACCTATATCACATGTCCACTCCACAAAATATCATTCAGGTGGGTTATTTTTTTCCCACGTTGTTTTATGACTACATACACGTAGTTAAGAAGTATGCCAAATGTCATTTATACACACATAAGGCTCGGGAACCCCCTTCCCTCCTACACCCAATCATGTCATCAGGCCCCTTCTGTAAATGGGGCATCGATTTCATGACATGTAACCCTTCATCCAACAACGGACACAAGTACATTGTAGTCACCATTGACTACTTCACCAAATGGGTCAAAGCTATGCCCACATTCAACAATACATCCGACACCGCGACATTTATTTTCTTTAACCATGTCATCTCCCTCTTTGAGGTTCCCCTACAATTAGTCTCTGACCATGGTAAGCACTTTGAAAATGAAATCTTCTCAGATCTATCTACTGAATTGGGCTTCACCCATGAATTCGCCTCACCCTATTACCCACATTCTAATGGGAAATTCGAAGTACTCAACAAAGTTCTAAAACCCATGCTTCAATGAATGATTGACGAATGCAAGACCAATTGGAATCACATTATTTTCTCAGCCTTATGGGCATATTGTACAACTATCAAAATGACTATTGGTTTCATGCCCTTTCACCTAGTCCACGACATTGAGTCCATACTCCCCATTGAATGTGAAATCCCAATGTTGTGCATTGTGATTGAGCTCATGCCCAACACACCTCCGCTTGAGCAATGATTATTATCCCTCAAATCTATCGATGAATATTGGTGGGCCTCATTACAAAAAAACCAAGTAGCTAAGAAGTGGTTCAAATCCACCTTTGACCATCAAGTCAACCTTTGATCTTTTACCAAATAAAACCTTGTGTTGGACTATGATATCTCCCACAATACTCTTGGCCATGGAAAATTTGAGTCCCTTTAGAGGGGACCCTATGTCGTCCACCATTGCCTTACTAAGGGAGCCTACATTTTGTCTCACCCTGAAGGGGCTACCCTAAAGGACCCGGTCAATGGGTTGTACTTGAAGAAATTTTACCCCTAAGCATAACTATTCTACCTTATGTTTTCTTACTTTCCTAGTTGTTTTTAGCCTTTGTTTGATTTATCTCTCTCACTATATGAGCCTAATCCTGTGTCCTTGTTTTTGACAGATGAATCCTCCATTCACTTATCACATTGGTTACATGGACGTATCCAGTCATTGGCCCCAAAATATCGCTTCAGTAGCCTGGGCCATTTACACCCCTGACCATGTGTTGCTCCATTCCAGCGACATATGCCTCGACCTTGCTACCAACAACCAAGTTGAATATGTTTTCGTCACCGCTCTCCTCTTCGAGGCTAGTCACCTTCATAGTCATCACCTTAGTGTTCTCTTATTTTCTCTTCTCATCATCCTCCATCTCAACAACGTGTATTGTGTTCGTGATCCATGTATTTATCGCAAGTTCTTGCAATTCAAACTTCTGTTAAAAAAAATTGAGTCTATAACATTTACTCATATTTCTAGAAATCTTAATTAGATGGTAGATCATATGGAAAATCAAGTACTAGATTGACATTTATCACATTAAACATACATGTTGCAATCATCCATCATCAAATAAAACAAGTACACAAACCATATCATAAAAACATCAGACGCATAAAATATCCAAACAATCTACTCATATATAGATCATAGATGTCAAATACGTGTTTGATACAAAAATACAACATGCCTTAGCTCCATGGCTAGGCCCTCTCAATCAAACCCTTAGTCTATACAAAATGAGATTTCATAAGACTCCTATTCATCATACAAAATCAGGATATGCTTATGCCATATCACACTATCATCTAGGGTGACCCTAACTGGGGTACATCCCCACCAGCCTAGGGGTCCTCCCTAGGGGGCATATATCTTGTAGGGATCTGCCTAGTCATGGAAGCCCCTGATACCATTGCTCATCAAATCTGGGACCACTAATGTAGGTTCCCACCAATACACTGCTCCAGGGCTCTCTCATCCTAAATCTGCGTCCATAGGTCCTCGGGAAATCCATCTAGCATGGCCTCGAACATTGCCTCATATCCTATGTATCTCGGTCCCGTTCCACCTCCTCATATTGACCCTACACCTATATAGATCCTTCCCTCAATGCATGCAATGGACTTGCCCCGAGATCATCATATCGGTGACACCTCCTCTCCCTCCCCTCTATAGCTCGCTCATCCTCTAAGCCCTATGTTGCATCAACCTCTCATCCGTTGGGTCCCACATCTGCATATCCAAACCAAAAAATGTGTATCAATACTTGGGACATACAAGCATATCAAATCAAAGAACATGTTAAAATGAAAAAGTACAACATACTCACCTCTGTCACCCCAGTCCTCACCTGACGACAAGCGCATATCTAGGTGATACCTAAAATCAATCCTATGGTACAGGAAGTCATATAAAACCTATGGGGTCTAGCAACAGATGCACTAAAATATGGGTGTAAAGTATTGTCCCACACCACCCCCACCCTAACGTGGAAACATCTATCCACATCTCACCAACCTGGGATCTTGCATCCCAGGCGGGTCCAAAATCTCCCGAGGGCATAACAACACTACCTGCTCAAAAATAAAAGAACATAAGATGGAACCAAAGGTGAACTCACTACCTATCATCACCACAGATCTATCTAATTGTGCCACCATGCACTTACACATCACTCGAACCCAGGAAAACATGCAACTCCCCAAAGCCTACTCTGTGATCGCCATATTGGTGCCCGAGATGCCTTGGGTCCCCAGTGACCCATAAATTCGTACAACCATGACATAGAAAACCTGCATCTCCAGAGAATCAATAACAGCTATACTGACTGAGTCATTTCTCATCATCGTCATCCTTGAGCAGTAGTGGTTGGCTTGTGCCCCCACACTCACCCCCACAAGAATCCTTGGTTGTGTTTCCAACTCTGATCCCCGAAAAGGGAGTCCAGTCAGGAAACAAATATCAATCTCCACTGAGATACAAATCTCACGCCCTCTCACCATGAAGAATCGTTGATCAGGCTTCCACATCCACACTATAAAATCCAGTAGCTCCTCCTATGACCAGATCAATGAGAAGTTAAAGAACGTCAATAAAAAAACATGGGATAGATGTCGCTGGATATGGGTGTCCTCCCCCACCATCCTTCGCAGAGACTCCTAGTCTCTCTCAATCCACTATACTGACATCCTCTCACATTGATATATAACCTGCATCCAATCCAACAGGTTTGTATTAGTTTTCATCATCTAGAAAAACTCCATAAAACAACCCAAAAAATAA
>SNQJ01S0069857.1:3194-38851 GCA_010110895.2 Picea sitchensis | reverse complement strand
GAAAAGATACACACTAGCCAAAATCCTGCAGACATGTTAACAAAGGGAGTAACCAGGGAGAAACTGAGTTCCTTCTCAGTTTTAGTTGGTCTTCAAGAATGAACATGAAAATGAGAAATTTTCCAGGTCCAAGAAGGTTCAGAGTCCAGCATATACAACAACGATGGAGTTGTTGAGATCGGTCTCCAAGTGGGAGATTGTTGGTTGCGGAGCCTGATTATCTTCTTGACTCAGAGGTCCTTGCTTTCAGTCGTGTTTATACCCCATGAAGTATTTACACCCCAGAAGTATGTACACTCTTCCATGTGGGGGAGTGCATAGGGCGGTACCCCCTCTGCGAGGTCCGAGGGGTCTGGGGGCAAGCGGGCCCCCAAAGCAAAAATTGCCTTGTAAAAGTATATTATAATTTCATTGTAAATCTGGACCATTCATTATAAGGTCGCAGATCTAACGGTAGAGATTATGTTAGGTATTTTTTCCCTAGAAGGCAACCCTCTTTTATGAGGGAAATGTATTGCGGCTATGGATGATGGTGAATATTGTATTCTGAGAGAGGAGACTGTGAGAGAAAGAAGAGGAAGTTACAACAGGTTTTACTATAGGTTGTATCCCTTCATTTGCTAGATAATAATAAAGGAAGGACCTCACAATTTCTCTGGTGCACGTAGCCCACACTGGGTGAACCACGTAAATCTGTGTCTCTCTTGTATTGTGTGTCTTATGTGTTTTGTTTCTGCATTTGTTTTATTTTATTGCTCCACGGTCCTGTTTTTCTAACAGACAAGTGTCACCAGATCGTGAAATCCCAAAGGATTCGCTTCAGAGGTTTGTGTTTATTGATATTTGAAATCGTCGAAGGCCGAAGTCGTGAAAGCGACAAGAGTCATCGATGTGAAGGAGGACATGTGGTGCCAGATCTAGAGCTCTGGAAGAAAATGGTTGGGAAAAAGTCTGAGGACCTGAAGGAAATATTGGTCATTGATCAAGGAAGGAGTCGTAGGACCATTGATCTGCTTGAGGAATCCAAAATCTCGAGCAGGAGCACAACTGTTTATTGGGGAGGATACATGTCAGGAGATCTTCCACTCCGAAAGATATCCAGTCAGCAGTGGCAAGAATTTGGGACTTGAAAGTCCCGAAGGACGAATTAGCGGAGGAGATCATGGCTGCACATTTAAAGGGATAGGTGTCGTAAGATATTTCATTATAGAAGAGGTCCATACAAAGGTAGCAAGGGTTTGAGACTTCAAAATCCTGAAGTACGGAATCGCGAAGAGATCTAGTTTGTATATTTGGGGAGGACAGATATGAACCGTCAATCCAAGTTACCGTCAATATCAGGAGATCGACGGTCCCACAACATTTTGGGGATTGGAGGTGCGTGAAATTTAGCAGGAGGTCACGTGGTCATTTGAGGACGTCGTCTAGGGTCACATGCAAAGGAGGAGCTTTCCATAAAGAGGAGAGTGGAGTTGAGAGTTGAAACTCCTGAAGGCTGGAAAGCCAGAGTCAATGAGAGTCGTTGATCCAGAGGGGAGTTATGTGTCGACGGGTCATGGATATTTGGGGAGACGCAGGGAAGGAGGAAAGAAGAGTGGAACAAAGATTGATATCATCCTTTGATCACAGGCAGTGCCAAAGGAGCATATATCAATGGACAAGAGGGATTGTAGGGCCAGGACATGCTCAGACGATAATATTCCTTGAGTGGGCCACAATTTCAACCATTATTTTAGTGATGGGGTACATGTCAACACGATAAGGATTGCGGGGAAAAAAGCGGGTTGGTTGGAAACCACTCTTGCCCGTGCCTGCAATCATGCCTTAGCACAAGGTAATAGACTAGGGACATATGAAGAAGGGCCTAGTGAAAAGGAGCTAGCAGCCGTGAATTGAAGAGCACCAGGATGCGCAAACAGAGGGTGTGGGTGTCACAGGACCTGGGCCAAAAGAAGGAAAGGGGCTTGTGTATAATTGATCTAGGTTCGATCAGGAGATCGAAGAGTTTATTCGAATCAACAATTGGAACGATCCAGAGACCAGGAGGTCGTAGACCCCCAGAGAAGAGGGGGCTTACATCACATCTAAACCATCATCTATTATTTTTTATGCCCCCGAGGGCACTGTAGATATCTACTTCACCAACAGTATCAGTCACTGTTATCATTTTATGTCTTCATGACACAAGAATGGGGCATGCCCACCTCCCTTGTACAAAATTTTTATTTTTCTAGAGAATACCTGGTACATATATTTTTTTCCCCTCTCCCTCCAAATGGATTTCTCTCATTGTCCCTCACTATAAAGTACTCTCATGATTTTATACAATGATTTCATCACCAAAATAAACGATGATGTATTTTGGCTATACGTATGCTCCTAAACTCACACATTAGAGGGCATCTGTTATTATCGAAAAATTGTTCACCACAAACACATACAATGGATTAAGAAACAGTCATCACAACCACAACATACTACCAATAATTATGGAAGGATTACACTTAGTTTTGAAATATAAGCACAAAACTATACAAAAGTGGTTCTGAAATTTTGTGTGTATTCAACACAATTAGCATGCACACATCCGCGTGGGCTAAGACTGTGTACAACATTCACAGTGCAGGACCCGCGTGACTGATAGTAGGAAAACTCATGCGGATGTGGAAACAATGCATTGATGATTTGGTAATGCCTCAACCACTTATGGGATGGAGTGGATCTCCCCCATACCTAAAATCACCCTAAAATTCCTCCTTGGGATCACTGAAAGGGATGGGAGGTACCTCCAAAGGCCCCCCATTCACATTTGAAACTATTTTGGAAAAATATTGCCATCCTCCTATAAATAGAGGGTCGTTGTATACAAAGAAGCAGAAGAAGCAATTTTAATATCATTATGTTGTTCAATTTGTCTTTGAGAAGCCATATTTCTCCTAGAACTCTTTGAGCATTCATAGCAAGAGCTGCACCTCTCTCCTCTTGAGAAGTTCAACTATCAATTCTTCACCATTGTATTTTCATTTTCAGTCATTGTTATAACAGAGAAAGCTTTGTATTTTGGGACTCAAGAACCTTCCCAAGGAGGAAGAGAGGACTCATAAGTTCCCATATTTCTCCAAGGTATTGTCAATTCGAAGATCAGTCTCATTAAGTAGTTATTCCTTGTGTCTCTTTCTTGTATCAGTTTTAGTTGTTACATGCTTATTTTAGTTTTATTTATTTGTTTTTCATTTCTTGTTTTCTACTTAGTTGAACCACTAATAAACTAACAAACTATTGTGTTGTCTTGCTAGCATAACTAGATAGTTAAAGGACCTCTTTTCACTCACCCAAGTTACAAAAAGAACCCAACAATAGGAAAAGAGTAGTGCACATAGCTTCTTTGAAGGATTGGAAGGATTGGTCAGCTATTGGATTCCAATTGAAAGAATTCCTTTTAAGGAGAGTTGTGAGGTGAGGCACAACTTTTCCATAATTTTGAACAAACTTGCGATAATATGCCATTAATGTTGAATTTTGAATGAGCTATGGCTCATGCATTTTCTTTGAATTTTCTGTTCAAATTTTACTTGAACCATAACTACTGCAGTAAACCAAGATCACAAGAAACATAACCATGCACAAGAACATAAGAAGTATCCTGGGAAACCCTTCTCAACAAGGGAAGAAAACCCAACCAATCCTTTGTTATATTCTTCAAGAGAAAGACCTCCCACACCATCACCAAACTTAGCACACAAGAGGGTGTTGTAATTCTCATAATTTCATACCAAAACTTCTTAAATCATGATATGACACAATGATAAGTGTGTTTCCTCATTGGGGATTCACCTTTATTTATACAAGACTTATCACATTAAATGATTTGTCTATTGGCACAATAGGGAAGACCTCAATAAATCAAAATATAATTAATAATTACCATATTAATTATCTTTTACGTTAATTATATTTTACATTATGGCAGGGCTGACCTATACCCTTTACATCACGAATAGGGTTACAGGTAATTCTGACTCTTGGAAAATATAGCAAGGGATATCATACACCCACTAGTGCTCAACTACTAGGGGCACATCCATTTGTGCTCAACCAAAGGGATGCCCACATCTCTATCTCACTGCATCTCATAGGAGAATCACACTCACTAGTGCTCAACCACTAGGATCACGTTCACCTGTGCTTGGCCATAGGAACGTCCAAATCAATAGATCTCTTTCTCACTGTGTTACATAGGAGAATCATCTGGAGTATCACATTATCTCAAATCTCTTCACATAGGAGGCCAATACATCGTTTCATCATCATGTTCACATGTGCTCAACCACAGGCAGATCTAACTCTGTAGATATCTTTCTCACTGCGTTACATAGGAGAATCATCTAGAGTATCACATCATCTCAACTCTCTGCACAGAGGAGAATAGTAAACCCATCACATGGGATCCTTCCCTTCTCAAGGGAACACAATGTTCCATCTCCGTCTCAGAGAGGAACCACACACCTAGCTCATGGGAACACCCAACTCATGGGATTTATCTCAGGCCGACTCACTCAGTCTGTGTCCTGGAGGATGTCTCATGTAGTTGTAATCATCAACACTTCCTCTCAGCTAGGGAGGAATTCTCCACCAGACCAGGTATCTCATGGAAGTACTCAAAATTCATCTTGGTTGTAATCATCAACACTCCCTCTCAGCTAGGGAGGTAATCTTCACCAAGACATTTTCTCACAGAAGTACTCGAACTTCATATTGGCAAGCGATTTGGTTAAGAAATCTACAATATGCTCATGTGTAGGAAGGTATTGCACATGTATTTCTTTCATATGCAACATGTTTATGATATCATGATATGTTATCTCAATGTGTTTCAATCTATCATGAAACACACAGTTCTCAAAGAGCTTCACACAACTCTGGTTATCACAAAAAATAATAGGATCCATCTCATAATCAAATAAATATGTCATAAGCTTGCGAAGCCACACAGCTTCACGGACTGCCACACTCAATTCTATATACTATGCTTCTGTGGTACTCAAGGCCACAGAGATTTGTTTCCTGCTACACCAGGAAACCATGGAAAAATCCAAGGTAAAACAACAAATGGATGTGTTCTTCCGGTCCACTATACTCTTTGCTCAATCTGTATCAAAATATCCCTGCAAACTCAAGTTCACACTGGAGGCATATCTCAGGCCATATCCAATTGTGACTCGTATATATCTCTATATATGCTTTACTACTATCCTGTGATTCTATCTCAGCTGACTCATGGATTGACTAAGAACATTCATTGGATAGAATATATCAGGTCTGGTGTTAACCAGATAGATCAATGATCCAATCAGTTGTTGATACACATGTGGATCAATCTTGTCTAAATCATCAACATTTATTTTTTGTCAAATCCATCACCATCGGTGTAGATATGGATTTGTATTCTATCATACTGAACTTATTTAATATCCCCATTGTATATTTTCCTTGACTTAGGAAAATTCTCATTGGTCCTTTATCATACTTCTTGTCCCAATAAGTAGTGCATCACACCCAGATCCTTCATCTCGGAATCAGAAGTCAAGGCTTTCTTGTATCCAACAACATGGCTTCCTAAATAAGTCATCAAAATCAGGCTCTCATCACCAAAAATGTAATAGTAGAGGTTTGGATCAGCAACACTCTTGTTGAAACCCAAATTCATCAAGAATCCATCTATCTGATGTAGTTTCCAACTCATGGATGGTAGCACAGATGGAAGTGCATTGGGCTACTGGATCAATATGTCTCATCATAGTTCACTCCATCTTCTTGTGATAATTCTATGACTAAAAATATCGTTTTGTATTTCTCGATACTTCCATCAACTGCATGTCTTTCTGCCTCTTGCAGAGTTTTTCAAACCTAGATAGACCTTTTATGGCCTACTACAAAGTCCCTGGGAATATCTACTAGAACAACTGGATCAACTGTATCAATGACTATCTTCCTTTGGACTGCTTGAAGAGGAAGAAGGTATTGTCTCTCTTTCTCAATTAGTTTGACTCCTGAGTCAAGTGACTCCCTCTGAAGTCTGAAGGATAAGAATATTCCTTTGTTGTTAGCCTGCCTAGAACAAGAAAAAAAGTGAAAGGAAACAAGACAGGAATATTTCCTAGTGGAGATTCATGAGTACATCTGTAGAATCAAAACATTTTAAGGATTGTTGTCATAGCTACAATACCTAGTTGTAATGTAATAACCTTAGAAATGTAGGTTAGAGGCATGATAATTTAAAACAATCAAACCTTGAGTTTTCACTTCCAGTGTGTTGTTCCTCTGAATTTACTGAGATCCCTCTGGATCCACGATTGCAACAAAGGTTCCTTCCTCCTACAATTACCCTCATGAAAATGATGCAAAAATAATATATACAAGTTCATATCTGAGAGTGTACACCAATGAAGATTTTGATTGCTTGTCAATGTATGAGCAATGAAATTCCTTGCTTGGTTACCATAGACTAGAAGGAAAATTATGTTGTTGTAGCTTCCTATGGCCACCTACCACTGCTACATTCTATAAACAAACTTGTTTGCCCCTATAGCTACCTTGTACTATACAAGTCTCTGCATCAACCTTGTAGCCCAAGACTGTAATCAAGGCTTTATTGATGTTTGTAGATGAAACAAGTAATAATGATAATCTCCTTGTTGTCTGACGCAAACAACCCCCTTCTCTTCTCAGAGCCACGCGACTTCCCAGTCTTGGATCATTTAGTCAATTGAGTCGAATAGACTCTTTTTGCCCCTACTGGAACCCAAATCAATTTTCGTAGGTCCCCCTTTCTCCAAAGTATAGGTTCTTCTAAACCCGTGACCTCTTTCTTGGCCCCTTTGAAGAAATTAAAAAACAGGCGCTAGCTTTCTATGCTAGGCCCCTTCCTTCGTATGACCTCGAGCTATGACCTTGGGCCACTCCTCTCTACAACTCTGTGCTTCGAAGCTTTGCAAGTTTCTAGTTCTCCTTCTCCCGATCTCCAAATCAGTGAATTTACCTCAAACCCGATCTACGGTCCACGTCTCTCCCACAACCAAAAGTTGTGATCTACTCTAGACTCTGCCTTCGGGAGTTTCTCCCACATTTCTCTCCTCTTTCTTTTAGAGTACCTTTCCTCTAAAAAACATGGATCTCTGCCACGTGTCCTCCTAGATCCAATGGTACATATTCACTTCGCTCTTTGTGACTTCATGAATATTACCCTTTTCTCTACACAATTTTTCCGAAGTTCTTCCTCACGAAATATCAGATCTTCTGCCACGTCCCTCCTGATGATCAACATTTAGGATCTACTCCAGATTTAGAGCTTTGACAGTCTTGCACCCCTCTCAACTGAAAACTCCCGGAGAACGATTTCTATGGACTTCCAGATCTCTTGCCACCTGCCTCTCTGGATGATGGACGACCCCGCTTGGCTTCAGGACTTCAATGATTCCTTACTCCTATGCACACTTAGCACTTCTCCCACATTCCGAGACTTGGACTGTTCTCAACATTCTACACTCTTTGCAGAGATTTTGTGCGCGACGAAGCTAATCTTTCTGAGCTTTTGTTGGCTCGAATATTTAAGGTTCTCAGCCCTTCTTCATTCCTCAAAGGACTTTCTGGTGCCCTCCCAGCAACTCGATTCCCTTCTTCCCAAGATTGTAAGGCGAAATTACTTTACCTTTGGCGCACTCCTTGTGCTTGACTGGCCTTCAAAAGGTTTTATTTCAACACTTTGTCTAAGTGTTGGCCTGGCGCATGCCTTACACAGGTATTCCTCCAGAGTGTTCAACAACTTTGTTCACCTTGAGCTTCAACTACTCGGACCTCAAAGGTCTTTGTCTCCTTTTTGTTTCTCGATGGGGTATCTGTTCCTTTGGCAACTTCTGGTCAATGCACACTTGCAGAGCTTCCTCCCCTTAGAGTATTCAATGACTCTAGGTTTTCCTCAAATTATCCAACACTTCAGAACATGTTGGTTCTGTGCACTCCTTGCACCTATTCAATTCCCTCCTGGCAGAGTTCTACAAAGTATTTAGCAACACTTTGCTACGCTTACTCCTCCGCAGACTTTCCTGAAAGGTATTCAACAACCTTGAGGCTCCCCTTTGAATTATAATTTCTCTGGTGTTCCCTCCTAGAACGTTTTTCTCTGACTCGAAAGAGTTCAGATGCGCACTCCTTGCACCGACTTAGAGATTTTCAGCACTCTGTCGCGCACTCCTTGCGCTTAGCCTAAAGAACCCAAAAGAGTTTAGAAAAACTCACAAATAGAGAATTTATATCTTTACCCTGTAGATGAAATCTAACATACACATCTACAACATATATACATACAAGAACAAATGACATTCATAAAAAAACATCCATCACACAGGAATTTGTAAATAGTGGAATATGTTCCTTTGTATTAATATCAGAATGCCAATTACAATGTATGAGCTCAGACTGCAACTGAGTCTCGGCTATCAACTCTCTTCTTGGCTTACAATGATTTACAATTGATCTTCCACAGCCTCTTCTAGGCATATGCTACAAGTATTTATACAAGAGGGGCTCGACGAGTTTTCCCTCCAAGCTACACAAGTGGTGTCTAATCACCATCAAAACACTTATCTACCGAGGCAGATTACAATGAGTGGAAATCTAGTCTGAATCGGATCTAGATCCATCCTACCATCATCCACTTAAGGTGACCTTATCTACAGCATGTGCAAAGGAACGACTTGGCTCTTCCAGCATGACATCATTTAATTGCATTGATTGCATTTAAAATTCGAGGGAAAAATGAGAGGTTTGGCACTTCTCCCCTCCTTTAATGCACATCAATGTACTAAATAGTTGGCTCGTGTTGAGGTGGAGCGATGCTCCTACATCATACTCCACTACTGCGAAAATCCATGAGATCCTTCTCATGAGCTTCCCAGCTCTGTTGAAATCCTCCTGGATCCCAAACTTTCTCTTGGGGTTGTCCTCTTGCTCCTCTACTTTGCTGTTGTTTTTTCTCTTCTACTCGTGCAGGTCCTCCTTTGTTCATATTCTCTTTGTTGATAGCTTCCTTTTATGACTTCAACATCAACCTCCTTATCTCCTCTATGACTTCTTTTAGTTTCTTTGCTAGTTGGTTTTCCTTACGTAGTCTGCTCGGATGCAACTCCCCTTCCTCATACACATCAAAGGGCATATCATCCTGATCCCCCATGTTTTTTTCTTCCTCTGTGGCCTCGACTTTCCACCCTACTACAGACTCCAATTTTGCATGCCCATCACTGAGTTGTTTCTCATCTATCTCCTCTGACATAATAACTTCTGCCAACTCTAATTGTCTTGGTTCAACTCCAGCTTCCTCCAGCTTCTCCTCAGACTGACATGTTTCCTCTAACATGGATATCTCTTGGAAGCCATATTCTAGTTTTGGATTGTCCAACCAATCCTCCAGCATCTTCAACTCTGTCTTCCACTGAGTGAACATGTCATCCGAGTGCTCCTCTTTTTTTGTTGGGGCAGACTTCAGTATCTACTCCTTCTCCTATATGAAATTATTCACTGGTTTTCCTTCTGTTTCTTCATCTACAACAAATATTCTATCCTATCCTTGGATTCTTGTCAGGAATATTTCGATTCCTCCAATGATCAGAATGATCATCTGATCCTCCTCCTCGATGGTGGATGTATTTAACTTCTCGTCATCTTCATTCACATGATCTGCAATTCCACATGAATCTTCATATGGATGAGGAATTTCTTCTGCCTCCTTTCCATCTGTCACCACCCCTTGTTGATATGAACTATCAGCTGATATCATCTCTTCTCCCTTGCCCACCTGGAAAATTGGGGTTTCTCCTCAGCCCTCCTGGCAGTTTATGATATCAACTGATCTCCTCTCATTTCCCACCTGGCTATCTACGGGATCTTTTTCGGATCTCTTTCCCTCATCACCGAGGTTTTCAGGATGCCTAAGCCACCTTTTTAACACCTGTTGTTGCGTTATGTCCAACATATTTTGAAAAGGCCACCCAAATTACTTTTTTAGAGGCCATTTGTACCTCCAGCGTACCTTTGCCTCTTGTTGCATATTCAATGCTAGATTCTCCATTTCTGCTCGGATTTCACTAAGCTCCTTGTCAATTTCTACTTTTCTATTCTGCGGGCAGTCTTCCCTTTGGCCATGCTTATGGACTTCAGTAGCCATCTTTCTTCACCTTCATCCCACCTAGTTGTCTACCACCTACTTCACACCTTGCAACAGTCTCTACAGAGCATCTCAATCTACCTCCCCTCACCTTTTTTCTACAGGTGAACTTTTGATACCACTTGATGATATCAACTTAATTCTTCGTCTCCTTTTCCTACAGAAATCGATTATGTGGATTTGATACCACTTTGACACAAACAACCCCCTTCTCTCCTCAGTGTTGCGTGACCTCCTGGTCTTGGATCGTTTAATCACTTGAGTCGAATCTATTCTTCGGGCCCCTGTTGGAACCCAAATTGATTTTCATATGTTCCCCTTTCTCTAAAGTACAGGTTCTTCCAAACCCGCGAACTCTTTCTTGACCCTTTGAAGAAATTGAACAACAGGCACTAGCTTTCTATGTTAGGCCCCTTACTTCGTATGACCTTGATCTATGACCTCGAGCCAGTCCTCTCCACAACTCCATGCTTCAGAGCTTTGCGAGTGTCTTTCTCTCCTTCTCCCGATCTTCAAATCGGTGAATTTACCCTGGACCCGATCTACGGTCCACGCCTCTCCCACAAATAATGCATGTGATATAATCTGGCCTCCGCCTTCGGGAGTTTCTCCCACACTTCTCTCCTCTTACTTCCAGAGTACCTCTCCTCCAAAACACACAGATCTCCGCTGTGTGTCCTCCTGGATCCAACAATCCAGATTCGCTTCACTCTTTGCAACTTCGTGAAGATTACCCTTTTCTCTACACAATTCTTTCGAAGTTCTTCCTCTCAAATTCTTGGATTTGCTACCACGTCCCTCTAGACGATCAACGTTCAGGATATACTCTAGCTTTGTAGATTCGATAGTCTTGCACCCCGATCAACTAAAAACTCCTGGAGAACGATTTCTCCAGACTTTTAGATCTCTTTTCACCTGCCTCTCCGGATGATGGATGGCCCCGCTTGGCTTCGAGACTTCAACAAGTCCTTAATCCTGTGCACACTTAGCACTTCTCCTATAGTCTGAGACTTGTACTGCTCTCAACCTTCTACACTCTTTGCAAACACTTTGTGCGCAACGATGCTAATATTTATGAGCTTTTGATCGCTCGAATCTTTAAGGTTCTCATCCATTCTGCATCCATCAAAGGACTTTATGGTGCCCTCCTAGAAACTCAATGTCCTACCTCCTGATCTTATATGGAGAAAATAATTTACCTTTGGCACACTCCTTGATCTTGACTGGCCTTCAGACAGTTGTCTTTCAACACTTTGTCTAAGTGTTGGCCTAGCACACTCCATACACAGGTCTTCCTCCAGAGTGTTCAACAACTTTGTTCACCTTGAGCTTCAACTACTCAGGCCTCAAAGGTATCTATCTCCTTTTTGTTCCTCGATGGGGTATCTGTGCCCTTTGGCAACTTCTCCTCAATGCACAGTTGCAGAGATTCCTCCCCATAGAGTATTCAATGACTCTAGGTTTTCATCAAATTATCCAAAACTTCAAAACGTGTTGGTTCTATGCACTCCTTGCACCTTCTCAATTCCCTCCTGACATATTTCTACACAGTATTCAACAACTCTGTGCTATGCTTACTCCTGCACAGACTTTCCTCGAAGGTATTCAACAACCTTGAGGCTCCCCTTTGAATTATAATTTCTCTGGTGTGCCCTCCTAGCACTTTCTTCTCTGACTTGAAAGTGTTAAGATCCACACTCCTTGCACTGGATCACAGAGTTTCATCACTCTGTCACACACTCCTTTCACTTATCCTAAAGAACCCATAACAGTTTAGAAAAACTCACAGATTGATAATTTATATCCTTACCGTGCAGATGAAATCTAACATACACATCTACAACATATATTCATACAAACACAAATGACATTCATAAACAAACATCCATCACACAGGAATTTTTAAACAGTGGAATATGTTCCTTTGTATTAATATCAGAATGCCAATTACAATGTATGAGCTTTGAATAAAACTGAGTATCGGCTCTCAACTCTCCTCTTAACTTACAATGATTTACAATCGATCTTCCGCAGCCTCTTGTGGGCATATGTTACAAGGATTTATACAAGAGGGGCTTGACGAGATTTCCTTCCAAGATACACTAGTGGTGTCTAATCACCATCAAAATGCCTATATACTGAGGCAGATTACAATGAGTGTAAATCTAGTCCAAATAAGATCTATATCCCTCCTACCTTCAGCCACTTAAGGTGACCTTATCTGTAGCCTGTGCGAAGGCACGACTTGGATCTTCCATCCTGACAGCATTTAATTGCATTGATTACATTTAAAATTCGAGGGAAAAATGAGAGGGATGGTGCCTCTCCCCTCCTTGAATGCGTACCAATGTGTTGAATAGCTGGCGCGTGGTAAGGTGAAGCGATGCTCCTGCATCATTGTCAACCAATGTCTTGATTTTCTGAAATACCCTTGATCTTCTAGCACAAATATTTAAGACCAAAAAATTCAAGAAACCATTGTTGTTCTCTTTCAGATCTACAAGAAACTCTATATGAAGTGTTTTCCAAAGAGAAATATGCCCACAATAGCCGAGTGTAACTTGAACTTTGAATTTCCTTTCAACAAATAATACCTCCTTATCATTAGATACAGTTACAATAGACATTTCTTTTGGTGGAGATATTTTCAGCAATTGTGATCGTAACAGTGTGTTCATTTTAGGCAAGGTTAGCTCTCACTCTTCTTTGACAAGTATTTTTTTATTACCAATATATTTGATGCACTTAGGCAAGCGATTATAATTTCCTGTGGAGAGAACTTGAGGAGTATATGGAACATCATAGGAAAGAGCATTAAAGTTCGAACAATAGTTGGGGAGGATAATACATCATCACAACTTCCAACAATAGTTGGAGAGGATAATACACAAAAATAAAATACTTGATTTTTCCACCAATTGAGCATTCATCCATGCTTGAAAAAGAACTAATAAAATCCAAAAATAATACTCTTCCATGCATGAAATTGTCAACCAAAAATAGGCTAGGATACCCTTAATTGGTGCACCTTACCCAAAATAAATAGATGAATTGTGGATAAGATGAACTTGATAGACTCCAAGATGGGTGGTCTTCTTTAGCAAACAATAGATCTTATATTATAATATTTTAAAGAGAACAAACAGATCTCTTATTCTAGCAAGGTCCCTTTAAACCATCCTCTCTCAGCACGATCCTTTTTCCACATCCCTCGGCCTACTACAAGAGGCTTACACAGCCCTTAACTTTCCACAATATGCCCACAAAAATTAAAATAGTGCTCTTCCATTTCCCTCAGACTGAGCTAATCCTTACACAAGACGACAACCTCAACATTCACTTCAAAAATCTGGATACTGCCTCAAATTTTGGGCTATGAAAACCTTAGTTTTCACTTTAGAAAGGGTATGGCCCCTCTTCATTAAAGGGTCTAATGTTAGGGTCTTCTGTGGAAGATTTAGGGAGGCCTCTCCCTTACTGCGATCTCCTTTTAGGGTCTTCAACATGGCTCGGAAAGGCCTTAACCTTCACCAAGGATTTAAGAGGGGTCTGGCCTCAATGTTTATCAAAGAATTTTAAGGGGAGGTGCGGCCCTCTTCTATTTAAACCTATGATAGAATTTTGGTATCCATTACCTTCAACTTTAATGTGCAATGATATTCTTCAAGCCATCTCTGATACCATGTTGAATTTTCAATGAGCTATGGCTCATGCATTTTCTTTAAATTTTTTGTTTAACTTTTACTTGAACCATAACTACTGCAGTAAACCAAGATCACAAGAAGAATAACCATGCACAAGAACACAAGAAGTATTCTGGGAAACCCTTATCAACAAGCGAAGAAAACCTAGCCAATCCTTTTCTATATTATTCAAGAAAAATACCTCCCACACCATCACCAAACCTAACACACAAGAGGGTGTTGTAATTCTCGTAATGTCATACCACAACTTCTGAAATCATGAGATGACACAATGATAAGTGTGTTTCCTCAATGGGGATTCACCTTTATTTATATAAGACTTATCACATCAAATTATGTGTCTATTGGCACAATAGGGACGACCTCAATAACTCAAAATATAATTAATAGTTACCATATTAATGAATTTTACATTAATTATATTTTACATTATGGTGGGATTGACCTGTACCCTTTACATCACAAATAGGATTACAGGTAAGTTTGACTCTTGGACAATATAGAAAGGGATCCCATACACCCACTAGTGCTCAACCACTAGGGTCACACCCATCTGTTTTCAGCCACATGGATGTCCACATCTCTATCTCACTGCGTATCATAGGAGAATCACACTCATTAGTGATCAGCCACTAGGATCACGTTCACCTGTGCTCGGCCACCGGCACGTCCAACTCAGTAGATCTCTTTCTCACTGTGTTACACATGAGAATCATATGGAGTATCACATTATCTCAACTCTCTACACAGAGGAGGCCAATACATCATTTCATCATCACGCTCACCTGTGCTCAGTCACAAGCGCATTCAACTCATCATATCTCTTTCTCAATGCGTTACACAGGAGAATCATTTGGAGTATCATAGCATCTCAACTCTCTGCACAGAGGATAACAGTAAACCCATAACATGGGCTCCTTCCCTTCTCAGGGGCACACAATGTTCCATCTCTGTATCAGAGAGGAAACGCACACCCATCTCATGGGCACACCCAACTCATGGGATTTCTCTTAGGTTGACTCACTCAGTATGTGTCCTGGAGGATGTCTCACGTAGTTGTAATCATCAACAATTAAACCCATTAAACCACACAAAATTTTAAGAGTTTTAAGGCAAGGCCAATTCTACATAGATTCAATTTTCCTAGGATCCACCCTTACTCCATCCTTGCCAACAATATGACCTAGGTACTCAAATTCATAGGCATTGGAAGCACATTTAGACTGTTTGAGAAAGATTTTATGCTTGGAGAGGAGATGGAGAACTTGATCCACATGGGTGAGATGGGATTGCCAAGTTTTACTGTAGATGATAATATCATCAAAGAAAACTAACACAAAGTGATGGAGGAAAGGATGAAAGATATGATTCATGAGGGATCATTACAGAGACCAAAGGGAATGGCCAAGAACTCATAGTGACCCTCATGAGTGTGAAATGTAGTCTTGGGAATGTCTTCCTCTTTCATATGTATCTGGTGGTAGCCAGAACGTAGGTCAATTTTAGTAAAGTATTGAGCCCCATTGAGTTCATTTATAAGGTAATCTATGATAGGAATGGGAAATTTGTCCTTTATTGTAAGTTTGTTGAGAGAAAGAAAATTAGGAAACATGCTCCAAGTGCCTTTCTTCTTGAGGAACATGAATATAGGGGAAGAGTATGGGTTGGTAATAGGACGGATGACACCCGCGGCTAGCAACTCTTGGACAACTTTTTCAATTTCATTTTTCTGAGCAAATGGATGACGATAAGGGCGAACATTGGGAGGATTACTGCTCAAGATTAAAAGAATGGAATGGTCATAGTCACTATGGGAGGGGGGAAGGCCTTGGGGATTTTTGAAAACGAAGTGGTGTTGGAAAAGGATAGATTGTAGTTCAGGGTGCACAAAGGGTGTCTCAACTACTTGAATGGAATGGAGTTGGGAAATGATACCAGAATGACCTTTTTTAAATAAATTTTCCATGTGGTGGGAACTGATGATCTCCAGAGAGCCTGTTGTAATGACTTGGAATTTATATTGTTGTCCCTCTTGTTGGAATTGCATGGTTAAATCCTTAAATACATGGTGATGGGGATGAGAGTGCATAGCCTTTCATCATCAAGTACACTGTCACAACCATCCATGTCAATAGAAAACATGTGAGATTTCAAGTGATATTTGTTGGAGTTACTTCACACAGACCTAGGATTTATTTTTCCTAATGTTTTTCCTTGTTTATTAGTCATTATTCAGTCTCCTATATTTTAGGAAGAATATTCCTCTAGGGAGAATATTTTCTTCAGTTTTCACTTCATTTTGATCAATTGAGTGGATTCTAGATGCTACATTGGAATTATCACCATGAAACATTGGTATCATCACCAGCTAATGTGCATTTTCCTTGGTATCATCATCATACTAGCACATTACCCATGATTCCCTGATCTCCTCCTCATTTCACTATGTTTCAGTCAGTTAATTGAAGACTGATGGACTAGTTAACTCAGCTAGGTGGCAGTTCACTCCTGCAACTACCCGAGAGACTAGACTAGGTGGAAGTTTACTCTCGTAACTATTGTTGTGTGTCAGGATCACTCTAGACCACCACTATGATGCATTGTCTTCTCCTCCAGTGTGCATCAGTTGAGTTATATAGAGTATATCATGTGTAAATTATTCATTATTCATTTGGTTAATGAGAATTCTTCCATTATTTCTCTTTTTCTTCTTCTTTCTCAATTTCTCCTTGCAAATGTGTGTGTTATTTTCTAGCTAGATATATTCTGTGTAGGTTCAAAACATTTACATGGTATCATAGCTGAAATACTGCTAAGAAAAATACACACCAATTATTTTTGCAGGTACCAAAGATTGAAGACAACGGAAAAATGGAATTCCAAAAAGAATTCATTCTTACACCTTACAATTACTTTGCATGGAAGGAGAGGATAATCATGCATATTAGAAGTAGAGGATTGTATAGGTTAACCATGAACACCGAAATAGAACCAACATCAGCCATAGAAAAATCCAAGTATCTAAATCGAATGGATGAAGCATTCGAAACAATTTGCAGTCTCATTTCTCATGTTCTCCTCTTTCACATATCTTCCTGTAAAACCCCCAATGAAGCCTGGACCACCATGGAATAGCTCTTTGGAAAACATGATGAGATGAGGACACACATGATTGAGGTGTAATTGCTCACATTGGATCCAAAAATCTTTGACAATTTCCAATATTTCCTTATAAAATGTAAGGATTTATTGCCGCAACTCAAGGCTTGTAGGGTTGATAAATATAAGGAGGAGAAACAAATGGTTCTCACCATTCTCTCCAAACTTGGTCTTGAATTCTCAGTGTTCATATCCACATTCCATTCAGTCAAATTCACCTCTGGAGCCACCTAGAAGATGCCTTCTCTTGAGGAATTTATTGAATCTCTGACACAAGATCAGACCAAGCTCATCAACATGGGAAAAATAAAGGCCCAAAGGAGCATGCACTTACTGTGAAATATGGAAGCGGTCATCAACATCATAAATATAAATATAAAGAAAAAAGGAAATCACATGCAAATACGAAGAAGGAAGGGTACTCAAAACCCTTCACTAATACCTCCAGATCCAAAGGTGGAAAGGGAAGAAAAGGGGAGAAATGCACATACTTCCATAAAGGATTCCATCCAAAATCCGCATGCAAGAAGAAACAAATAGATCTAATCTCTCCAATACTTCAGAAAAATAAACTTGGATATCGCATCCTCGAGGGTGCCAAGAAGAAGAAGCTAGAAGATCAGAATCTCAAGAAAGGAAATTCTAGCCATGCCTAGATTTCCATCAACTCATCTCTCGACGCTTGGATCATAAATTCAGGAGCATCACATCGCATGGCTTCCACAAAAGAAGTTCATTCTTCATTGGATGCATGCAAAGTTACTCCTATTCTGATGGGGAACAAATCTCTAGTACAGGCACCGAGAAAGGAAGGATTGAACTCAACAACGGAAGCTTCGAGAATGCATTGCACGTTCACAAACTTTCTGTCAATATTCTCTTTGTGTATCAGATGAAAAATTATGGCACTAGAAAGAAAGTCATATTCACACCTGATGTAGTGGAGATATATGACATGCAAACCAATTCTAGGGTTGCTACCAGTGAAGTAAATCATCAATCTAGATTGTATACATTTTCTGAATTGAACCAGATTATGCTTTACTGCTTACCCATGTTGATGAAAGCAGTAGGATATGGCACAAAAGTTTCGGGACTTTGAATTTCAGATATATGAAACATCTTAGCAATAAAATATTAGTTGATTTTCTACTAGACATCCATTTCTCCAAAGGAATCTGTGAGGTTTGTGTTATTGGAAAACACCCTCAAGAGAAATTTGACAAAGGAAAGACTCAGAGAGATTCCTCTCCTCTAGATATGATCCATAGTGACCTCATGGGCCCTTTTCCACATCCATCAATCAGAAAATCAAGGTATGTGCTCATTTTTGTTAATGATTTCTCATGTTTCACATGGATTTACTTTCTCGAGAAAAAATCAGAGGTCTTTCAACACCTGAAATATTTCAAAGCCCTTGTTGAGACAATCTGGAAAGAAAATAAAAGTGCTACAAAATGATAATGGGGGGGAGTATCTCAACCATGAGATCTATAATATTTTTCATGAGGCAGTGATTCAGTTGCAGCACATAGTTCCCTATACTCCGCAACAAAATGGAGTTGTTGAGAGAAAAAATAGATCTCTAAAAGAGATGGCATCTTGCATGCTACATGCAAAATCACTTCCACAAAGACTATGATCTGAAGCACTCAATTGTGCAACCTACATCCAAAACAGATATCCTCATAGATCTGTCAAGGATAAGACCCCCTATGAGGCTTGGAGTAACCTCAAACCTAAAGTGACCCACTTTCGTATTTTCAGTTCACGTGCATGGGCCTAGATTCCCTCTTAAAAGAGGAAGGCACTTGATCCACATAGCACAAAGTGTATTTTTGTTGGATACACCAACGGTGTGAAGGGATATAGACTCATTGATCTTTCCTTGGACTGGATCATCATTGAGCGTAGTGTTTGATTCAAGGAAAGTGTCTCACATGTACCTCAACAACCACATACAGACACCTTTGTTCTTCCACCTATCAGAGATGATGAGCATGTACGTGCCAACATTTCTTTAGATGAGAGTTATGATTCATAGGATTCAGATGATCCATATACATATTCAATACAGTAAGTGCATGCAGATGCAGATGTAGAGCCATATTTGAGGCCCAAGTGGGCTCATAATACTCTTTAGGATGTAATGGATCTTGTTCGAGATCCAGCTGATACTAGGAGGACTCAATCTAATTTCGAGGATCCTCCTCTTGCACTCACTGCCACTGAATTGTTTCCATATAGACATCTTTTCTTGGTTCAATATTTAGATACACAGTCTTATGGCTAGGCTTCTGGAAATCCATTTTGGGAATCTTCCATGTAGGAGGAGTAGAGTTCCCTCCTCGAGAACCAGACTTGAGATCTGGTTCCCCTTCCTTCTGGAAGGAAACTTGTCAGGTGCAGATGGGTTTACAAGACCAAGAGCATAGCAAATGGATAGATTAGAAAATAGAAATCTAGGCTTGTTTCCAAAGGCTTTCAGCAGGTGCATGGAATTGACTATGATGAGACCTTCAGTCCAGTAGCAAAGATGGATTCCATACATTTGGCACTTTCCATTGTGGTAGCCAAGGGATGAGAATTCCATCAGATGGACATGAATAATGCATTTCTTCACGACAATCTCTCTTAGGAGATCTATATGGAGAAGCCCCAGGGATTGGATTTATGCAGGATTTCTATTTGGTCTGTCAACTAAAGAAATCTCTTTATGGCCTCAAGTAGGCTCCGAGGGCATAGTATGCCAATATGGACTCCTACCTGTTGTCCTAGAACTTTGTACATTGTAAATCAGACCCGGATGTTTACATTCTTAGGACGACTGATTCACTTCTACTCTTAGTTTTGTATGTTGATGATTTTTTTATCACCGGTTGCTTGACTTCAGTGATTGTTGCAGTCAAGAGGATTCTACATGATAAGTTCTTGATGATGGACATGGGTCTGCTACACTTCTTCCTTGGACTCGAGATCAGTCAGGATGCATCAGGCATCAAACTGTCTCAGACCAAGTATGCACGAGATCTCCTTGAGAGATTTCACATGACAGACTGCAAGTCTGCTCTGACTCCTTTCCTATTAGGAGTCAAAATTGAGGATGGTGGGGACAATCCATTGGTTGAAAACACACTGTACAGACAACTAGTGGGGAGCTTGTTGTATCTCACACACTCCAGACCAGACCTCTCCTATGCAGTTGGGGTAGTCTCTAGGTTCATGCAGGAGTCGTATGAGCTACATTGGAAGGCTGCAAAGTGTATCCTTTGATATGTATAGGGCACCATCACCTTTGGGATTCATTATGCAAGAAAATCTACATTTGATCTCATCGGGTTCACCGATTCTGACTAGGTTGGCAATAGCACTGATCGCAAGTCCACATATGGTTACTCACTCAGTACTGGTTTCAGGCTATATGTTGGTCGAGAAAGAAGTAGGCTGCTATTTCTCTATCTTCAACCAAGGCAGAGTACAGAGGGGTAGTTAACATAACCAGTCAGGTTATGTGGCTACAACATTTTCTCATTGAGTTGGGCATTCAATTTCATCGGTTGATCATCATCTCATGTGACAACCAGAGCACTCTGAATTTCTGCAGAGATCCAATTCAGAGGAAGTGGATGAAGCACATCGAGATTCACATGCACTACATCTGGGACTTAGTACATGAGTGGATCATAAACCTGCAATTCTATCCTTCAGCAGAATAGAATGCAAACATCCTCACCAAGACCTTCACTAAGAAAAACTTCCATTCTCTGTGCATTCATCTTGGAGTGAAGGACACAGTTTCCTAGCAACTGTCAGTTCTTGTTTTTACATACATTGTACCTTGAGGGGGGGGTGAGGGGGCTCCCATGAGGTTTTCCCTCTTTTCTCACTTTATTTCAGTGTATCTTTTGTATGTGGGTACCTAACATGGCCTCGTTGCTGGGACCCATCCTTTATTTTCACCATAGTGATGTTCAAGGGGGGTGTTGGAGTTACTTCACACAAACCTAGGATTTCTCTTTCCTAAGGTTTTTCCTCATTTATTAGTCATTATTTAGTCTCCTATATTTTAGAAAGAATATTCCTCTAGGGAGAATATTCTCTTCAGTTTGATTAGTTGAGTAGAGTCTAGATGCTACATTGGGATTATCACCATGCAACATTGGGATCATCACTAGCTAATGTGCATTGTCCTTGGTATCACCACCAGACTAGTGCATTACCCATGATTCCTTGATCTCCTACTCACTTCACTATGTTTCAGTTAGTTAACTCAAGACTGATAGAATAGTTAACTCAGCTAGGTGGTTGTTCACTCCCGCCACTGCCCGAGTGACTAGACTAGGTGGAAGTTTACTTCTGTAATTGTTGGTGTGTGGCCAGATCACTCTAGACCACCACTATGGCACATTGGCTTCTCCTCCAGTGCACATTGGTTGAGTTATACAGAGTATATCATGTGTAAATTATTCATTTGGTTAATGAGAATTCTTCCATTATTTCTCTCTTGCTTCTTCTTTCTCAATTTCTCTCTACAAATGTGTGTGCTATTTTCTAGATAGATATATTATGTGCAAGTTCAACACATTTACAATATTGACCAATTTTTAGGTGCAACTTTTCACAATGACCCCCACATTTCATGGAAGCACCATTGGAAATCACAATTTGATTTTTTTTTTATTGAATGGATATATTAATTGATATCTTATACAAGGTGGAATTGGATGAAATTATGAGTTCCTCCATTGTTAACTAGAATGATGAATTTCCGCTGCTTAATGCAGATAATTGAATTGAGGGTTTGGGGAGTAGAAAAGCCAGTGAGAGAATTGAGAAAAATCAGGGGTTCAACTTCAGGAGCATCAGAGGACAACATAAAATCATCTACTTTGGGTAGTGCAACCTTAGATGAAACTTCAACATCTTTATCAGAAACATCCTTCAAAATGGCCATAAAAAGTTTTTTTTCTTTACACTTGTTCCCTGGAAATTATTTATCATCATAATTATAGCAAAAACCCTTGAGTTGGTGTTCATCCATTTCCGCTCATGTTAATTTTTGTACCTTGAGAAGAGTGGACCGAGGGCTAGTAGTGGGGGGTTTATGGCAGGGAATAAGAGAGGGCTTTCTATTTGGGGAAAGGAAGACATGTTGTTCCTCCTCGACACGTTTAGTTTCTTCCAACCAAGTCTAAGGCCGAGCTATGTGGACTTGGGCTTGAATTTCATCCTTGAGGCCAATGATAAAGCATTCCCAAAATAAGGCATATGTCATACCCTGTATTCAAAAAGACAAGTGCTCAAAGGAAGTGATAAATTCTTCCATTGTTCCAGATTGTTTCAACTTGGTCAAGCAACTTAAATGGTGGGTGTCCATGTCAAAGCGTTCACACAACTCAACAACAAACTATGTGCAAGCAATATACCCTTGGTGTGCATTTCAACACCATTGCCACCATTTCCATCATTTTGGATCCAAATAGAGAACACTGTAACAAAGCTTGGTTAACTCATAATTAATTCCATGCAGGGAAAAATAGTGTTCCATCTGAGTGATCTAGGTTGTTGGATCCGAGCCATCAAATTTGTTCACCTCAACTCTGGGAAGACAGAGGTCACGATGTAGGGAGTTGAGTGAGAGTGTAAAGGCTGGTTGGAGTCAACACCTTTAGCATGGAGGGGTGGTTCATAGGAGGAAGGACCTTGGAATTTTTTTATGAATTGTTTGATAGTGGAATCGATTTAGTCAATTCGGCTATTGAGTTGTTCCTCGATGTATTCCACTTTTGCATCAACAGCGAAAATGTCAGAATTTGGTTTCTAATTGGTTTTGTCTTAGTGAGTGGGAGCCATTTTGAGATGAGGGGTGGGTCCACAAAAAAAAAAATAGATAAGTGATATATACCATTGAGATCAGTGAAACCAAAGGAAGCCAATGGAGTAAGTGGGAAATAAGGGTATCGGGAAGGGGATGGGTCCATGGGAAAACAAGGCTTAAAAATGATAGGTATCATAATGATTAGGGAGAAGAGGGGAATCCAATAGGATAGGTCTCAAATAATGGTGCGGGAAAGACCTAAAAAAATTTGTTTACTCCTATGGAGTTATACTCTGACCTGACTAATATTGTAGTGTCAAAATGCTCAAATTCTTAACAAGAAAAAATGTGTAGTAACTAGGTCGTATTTATTGATATCATCCTTTATTATATGGAAAATATATTATTCTAACTATTTGAGGGGTTAGGAAGGTTAGGTCCCTAATAGAATGTTCCTCCTTCACTATCCTCATTCCATCAAGATGCACCATTCATTTATTAGGGTCTCTCTGGCATATGTAACTAGGAATCTCACTATTGGGAACTCAAGGGAATCAATGCTAGGAAAAATACTAGGAAATAACCAACAACATCCTTGTTGTTGTAGGGCAACTCACACCAAAGTTCACTCTTTAGGCCTAAAAGCCTGGTTCTTCGATAGTGCAACTCCCACACAAGAGTTCACTCTTCAATCCTAACTAATTGGTTCTTCTGCAAGCTTGGCAACTTGCTTCTTATCTTCTCTTCTAGAGTTTTTCTTCATTTCTTTACTCACCCTTTAGGCTCATACATTCCTTTCACTGTTATACAATTCCTCACGTGATCCATCATTTTCCAAGGTATTCTTATGTAGGTGAATTCCAACTTACCTATAGAATTCCACTAGCAACTGATAACCTATGGCAATCGTCTCATTTGCATCATAAGCATACAACCAATATGAGACATCATCATACAATTTTCAATTATAAATTTCAATTATGAATTTTCAAATCAGTTTTATGCAGGAAAACATAATTTCCCAAGCATGAATTTTTTTCTCATTATGTTTGGCTCTTGCAGTAGTAGATATCGGTCTAACTTTTGGGCTTACATCCCCGTTATATTGTTGAGGGGGCCTTGTAGGCCTCATAAATGTAGTCATACTTATGAATGTAATATAAGGTAAAGTGAATAAATATATGTGTATAATGGATAAATGGGCCTAAAAGTGTGATTAGTAGGAGCTAGTGCAACCGCTCCAACCATCTATATCATTTTATAAATATCTATCAAAGCATGAATACAAGACGGTAGAATATTCTCCTCAATATAGTTATCTTGACGGTCTCATGTGTGCATGTCATGATGTAGTCTCTTGCTTGGATGCTAGTGCTGTTGACTCCTTCATTTGGCTGGGTAACAACAAATGGGGGTGTTTTGAACATGAAAATATGGAGATATAAGAAGAGGAAAAAAAATTGCAAAATTGCATGCCAAGATGTTCGTGGAAATGATGATGTGTGAAATATTTTCGTCTATGAAATAGTTTCAATTTCATGGTGATACCATGTCAAAGTTTTTTTGTTTTTTTTTCATGAAAATTGCTTGTAGATGTTGATCGCATGAAGATCAAATCTGCAAAAGAAAACCAGAAAAATCACTGAAATAATAAATATGCAAATAAAGAAGACAAGGTTGCTTACATATCGAAGAAAATCTTGGAGTATCCCAGGAGGGAGGAGACTTCAAGAACATAAAAGAAGAATCTATGAAAAAGAAAGACATGATACGCTCGGCCTCAACTAATTTCTCAAAAGTTTGCTACACTACAAGAGGGGAATTGATGCAGGAGCATCTCCAACATCAAGTGAGCCAGCGCAGAAGTGAAGGACAACTGGACAAGCCAGCACAAATTTTGAATTTCTCTTGGAGTTGATGTGCGAACATAAGTGTGGCAATTTAATGAAGCGCACTTGTATAATGTAAATGGACCTTGAGTGATTCGCTCTCGTCCTTAGTAGGTAGAAGGCATTTAAAGTAGTTAATGCAAGTAGGTAGAATTCAATTCTAGATTAGACAGTTTTAGAACACAAGAGGGAAACGGGATATAGACACCCTCCTTGTGTATTGTAACATTAGATCAGAAGCATTATTGAAGAGCATAGAGGAGAAGCAGAGAGTTGTGTAAGAACACCCATGTACAGATATTTGGATTAATAGAAAGAGTTTGATTCAAATGCATGGTTTCCATATTTGTTCTCTGTGTATTGATGTTGAATGATATGCTCATGAATGTTTGCTTCCTGTTATGCATTTTCTTTACATGTTGTGTATATGATTTCATATTTGAGTTTGAAGTCTGAAAGGAAGTAGGAATGAGTTTCAATTGTTTCTCTACCTGAGCCAGAGTTCCTGCAAGGAGTGCAGTTGAAGTGTCCACAAGGAGTGCCTTGACAAAGGACTCAGGTAGTTAAGCTTTTGTTCTCTTTCATTCAAAAGTGCAGTTGGGCACAGGAGCCATGCAAGGAGTGCATAGGCTGAGTGAAGTCTCGGGGTTGTGAACCTGAGTGAACCATTTAGAGACTGCTGCTACAGGTGTGCGCAGGGTCAAAAAGATTCAAAACTTAGGAAGTGTTTGAAGTTTTCCGCAAGGAGTGTGTGCAAGATTCGTCTTTAATACTCGATGCTGAGAGAAAGCTCAGGAGGTATAGGACCTTCGAGAAATCGTCACAGAGGAGCACAGGAAGCTTGTGTCGTGGAGGGTTTAGCAGGCGTCGCAAGTTTGAGTGCAGGTGAACAAGTTTTCATGGAGGAATACTTGGTTCATTGTGATGAACTCATCAGGAAGGAAGGACGGTCGAAATTCTCCAAGGAGAATTCGTGAATTTTCGTGAGCCGTCAGATATCACAGAGAAGCAGGGGATTTACAGTGAAAGCGTCGAAGGGTTCAAAGCTTAGGAGGGGCAGGACCGTATATCCGAGCCGCAAGGGCCGTCAGATTTACACGTGGGTTTCCATATCTAGAATTTGTAGGTTGAAGACCCGTAAACATTGCAACGGGAATCGCAAAATCGCGAAACGCGATATCCCGATGGCTAAGAGAACAGTGTGGGGCCATAGGAGCCAGCGAAGTGGACAGGTGGAATGCTGTTTTGGGGTTTCATGGGATGAAGTTCCAAACTCTTTGCATTAGGATTCGTGATATCGCGAAGTCTGAAATCCCGACAGAGGTGACGGGACGTTGAAAGGTCAAAACTCGCGCGTATATCGAAGTTTTGGCGAATCGGGATTCGGGAGTCGGTAAGACAAGTTGTTCGACATCGTGAGTGTCGAAATCCCGATAGGAAAAAAATATCGATAGGAAAATGAAAAGGTTACAATTGACTAGTTGTCGGGTTTCGGGGATTCAAGAGACCAACGCCTGACCACTAGATTCGCGAAAGCGTGAATTCCGATCTCCTAAGTGAAAAGGGGGATCCCACGAGGATTGTTGTGGGTGCAGATTTCCTGACAGGGAAATAGAAGAGCCGTTTGGAGTTCTTTGGGCCAGTGGTAATTGAAAGATCCTGCATCAACGTGGACCTTCCGACCTGCGGGTTGAGGGCATCGACATCAATTTGGTATCAGATCACAGAAAGGTTATTTTCTTACTGTAGCAGAGAAAAGAGAATTCACCATGCCACCAAGGAGAAGGGACATGCAAACACCTGATCCACCAGAGGAGAGGGAAATGTCGAGAAGAAGAGGTAGGAAGATGACAGATCAAGCTATGGAGAGAGAGATGCGTGATCTATGAGCTAGACTCGAAGACATGGAGACAATGCAAAGACACATAGTCGGTGCAGGGGATCTCAGTGATTTCGAAAGTGAAATCGAGGTTGAACGAGAAGAAGAAGTTGCAGTTGAAGACGCATCAAACGAATGTTTGATCAGAGCTATTGCAAGGATGGGTGCAAGAGAAAAGATGGACATTCCAGTTTATGAGGGAAATCTGGATGCAGAGGAGCTTATAGACTAGATTAGAGCTCTAGACACATACTTCGACTATGAAGATGTCGAAGAGGACAAGAAAGTAAAGCATGTTGTCACAAGGTTGAAGGGACATGCAGCATTGTGGTGGGATGAACTACAAGCTGACAGACACTGCAAGGGCAAGCAGAAGATCAAGTGCTGGGATAGAATGATCGTGAAGATGAAGGTGAAATTCATCCCCAGGGATTATCAAATTACTCTGTTCAGGAGGATGCAGAACCCGAGACAGAAGTTGATGACAGTAAAAGAATATAACGAGGAATTCTACAGGCTGAACATCAGGGAAGGTCATCGGGAAAGCGATGATGAAAAGGTTTCCAAGTACATGAATGGCCTGAGATATGATATTCAAGATGAGATGAGCATGGTAACCATCCGAACGGTGGAAGATGCTTATCAGATGGCTCTAAAAGCAGAAGAGAAGCTGAGCCGAAAGCAGAGTCAGAGAGGCCGAGGCAGAAGTCATGCCAGAGGCAAATCAGTTGCCCAGGACAAATATCAGAAGCCCAAGGAGGACTGGAAGAAACCTCAAACTCGAACTGAGAGAGGTGGAACCTCACAAAGAGGACAACATACTGAGCAGAGAGGAGATTATGCTGACAATAACACTTTTCCTCATACTAGAGGTAGAGGAAGAGGAATAGGTGGAGTAATAACATGCTTCACATGTGAAAAGAATGGGCACAAGTCGTATGAGTGTCCAGATAAAAATAAATAAGGTGGAGAAGCTCACATCACCGAAGCACAGAGGTGGGATGTTGAGGCAGAAGACGCTAAAGGTGGAAGATCGTTGATGATGTGAAAAGTCCTTTTGACACCAAAAAAGGAGGTGGAGAGTTCAGTCCAAAGGACCAGACTTTTCAGGACTACTTGCAAGACCAAGGACAGGGTATGCAAGGTCATTGTAGACAGTGGTAGCATGGATAATCTCGTTTCTACGGAGATGGTAGAGAAACTGGAGCTGGAGACGACAAATCATCCAAACCCATACAGAGTTTCGTGGCTACAAAAAGGACATCAGGTAACTATCACTAAACAATGTTTAGTTGAATTTAAGATAGGAGGATATAATGATAAGATATTGTGTGATGTCATTCCTATGGATGTTTGTCATCTATTGCTGGGTAGACCATGGAAATATGACAGAAATGTGATTCATGATGGGAGAATGAACACATAAACCCTAGAAAAGAATGGGAGGACACACATGTTGCTTCCAATCAAGGATAAGGAGGTGAAGTCGGAAGTAAGAAACACTGTACTTCTCATGAGTGGGAAGTAACTTCTTACAGAGGTTAAGAAGAAGAAAGATCCATAGTTCATTGTGGTCAGGAAACCGAAGATTGTTTTGACCAGCACTAGGGTAGATGATTTACCGAAAGAAGTTCAGGAACTGCTGGAAGAGTTCACTGACATAGTAGTGGATGAATTACCTCGTTCGTTGCCACCGATCAGAAGTGTGAGTCATCATATTGATCTCATACCAGGAGCCAGTTTTCCAAACAAAGCCATGTACAGATTGATGCCGCAAGAGAATGAAGAAGTTAAGAGGCAAGTCTAGGATTTGTTGGACAAAGGTTTGGTCAGAGAAAGCTTGAGTCCATGTGTTGTTCCAACATTACTCAGTCCAAAGAAAGACGGAGGCTGGAGGATGTGTACTGACTCGAGGGCGATTAAAAAGATAACCATCAGGTACAGATTCCCATTGCCGTGGATGGATGATCTGATGGATTGCTTGAGTGGAGTGAAGTATTTTTCAAAGATTGATTTGAAAAGCGGTTATCATCAGATCCGCATGAGAGAAGGTGATGAATGGAAGACAACATTCAAAACCAATGAAGGGTTGTATGAATGGCTTGTTATGTCATTTGGCTTAACAAATGCACTGAGTACCTTCATGAGGTTGATGAATGAAGTCCTGAGGGAGTTCATCGGAAAAATTTTCATTGTGTATTTAGATGACATACTGGTTTACAGTAAAACAGTGGCAGAGCATCTGAAGCATTTGGCTACAGTGATGCATAAATTATAGCAGGAGAAGCTGTTGATAAATATGAAGAAGTCCTCATTCATGAAGACAGAGCTCATCTAATTGGGATTTGTTATTTCTACAGATGAGTTGAGGATGGATCCAGATAAGGTGGAAGTGATCAAAAATTGGCCATCACCGAAGAATATATTTGAGGTGAGAAGTTTTCATGGATTGGCTAGTTTCTACCAAAAAATCATCAGGAATTTCAGTGGAATTAGCACAACGATGATGGACACAGTGAAGAAAAGACACAAGTCTTTTCACTGGACGGAAGAAGCTGAGAAGAGTTTTAATCTCTTGAAGAGGAAGATTACAGAACAACCAATTCTGGTGTTGCCGAATTTCCAAAAGACATTTCAAGTGAAATGCGATGCAAGTGGATTTGCAATCAGGGCATTCTTGAGTCAGGAAGACAGGCCAATAGCATATTTCAGCAAGAAGATGAATGAATCGAAAGTGAAGTACTCCACTTATGACAAGGAGTTCTATGCTATTGTTCAAGCATTGAAGAAATGGAGACATTACGTGATCCCGAAAGAATTTGTCTTATACAATGACAATCATGCACTGCAGTTTGTGACTCAACAGGAGAAGTTGAACCAGAGACATATCAAATGGGTTGAGTATATGAAGAATTTCACTTTTGTGACAAAACATATTTCTGGTACTGCTAACAAAGTTGTTGATTCTTTGAGCAAGAAGTATTTGCTGTTGCAGGAGTTCAAAGTCAAAATGTTGGGTTTTGATGATCTCAGGGACATGTACGTTGATGATCCATATTTTAAAGAGGCGTATGAAGCAGTTGAGAATCTAGTTCTCAGGGATAAAAGCCAGTGGATAGAGTACATGATCCAGGAAGGGTTACTGTTTAGAGGTAATCAACTGTGTATTCTGAAATGCTCCATGAGGGAGAACTTGCTAAAGGAGAAACACAATGGAGGATTGGCAGGGCACTTTGGTCATGACAAGACGTTCACAAAGTTGAATGAGTCATATTTTTGGCTAGGAATGCGAGAAGACATCAAGAGATTTGTGGACAGATGCAGGATTTTCCAGCATTCAAAAGGAAAGAGACATAATGCAGGATTTTATCAACCATTTCCCATACCAGAGAGACCGTGGGATGCAATTAGCATGGATTTTGTATTGGGGTTGCCAAGGACACAAAGAGGTTGTGATTCAATATTTGTAGTGGTGGATAGATTTTCTAATATGGCACACTTCATTCCATGTCAGAAAACCAGTGACGCAACTCACATTGTGAATCTTTTTTCAAAGAAGTCATTCGACTTCATGGATTGCCAAGGAGTATAGTTTCGGATCGAGACACCAAATTCATAGGGAATTTTAGGAGGACCTTATGGAAGAAGATGGGAACTAACTTTTCATTTATTTCGGCTTATCATCCTCAGACAGATGGACAGACAGAAGTGGTGAACAGAAGTCTGGGAGACTTGCTGAGAAGCTTGGTGATAGAGCACCACAGCCAGTAGGACCACATATTACCATAGGCAGAGTTTTCTTATAATGACTCGATTAACAGAAGCACAGGGAAGAGTCCATTTCAGATTGTCTATGGCATGCAACCGAGAGGAATTTCTGAACTGAGGGATTCAGAACAGACTGGGACTAGGAGTGCTAGTGCAGAAGAATTCGTAGAAGCGATGAAGGAACTTCACAGTCAGGTGAAGTAGCGATTGCAGAATTCAAACCAGGAATATAAGCACAGAGATGATAAGCATAGGAGACAACTTCAATTTGAGGTTGGTGATTTGATTCTGGAACATTTGAGGAAAGAAAGGTTCTCGAGAGGAACATATAATAAGCTGAAGATGAAGAAAATCGGACCATGTAAGGTCTTGAAGAAATTTGGGGCGAATGCTTATGAGATTGAATTACTCGATGGGATCGGAATTTATCCAATATTCAACATCTCATATTTGTACCCGTATAAAGCTGAGGAAACTGGAACTGGGAATGAGTAGCCAATGATCCAGTGGACACAGCAGATGCCAGTTGCAGATAAGCTGCAGATGGAATGCATACTGGATAAAAGAGTGAGCAAGAAGACCAGGCAGAAAGAATACTTTGAGTATCTGGTCAAATGGAAGAACCATCCAGTTGAAGATGCCAGCTAGGAGAATGAAACAGAGATCCAGAAGCATGGACGGACCATGTGGGAGCTCATGGACAGGAGCCCATGAAAATTTTCAAGCGAGGGAGTATGATGCAGGAGCATCTCCAACATCAAGCGAGCCAGCACAGAAGCGAAGGACAGTTGGACAAGCCAACACAAATTTTGAATTTCTCTTGGGGTTGATGCGCGAACATAAATGTGGCAATTTAATGAAGCATGCTTGTATAATGTAAACGGACCTTGAGCGATTAGATCTCGTCCTTAGTAGGTAGAAGGCATTTAAAGTAGTTAATGCAAGTAGGTAGAATTCAATTCTAGATTAGACAGTTTTAGAACGCAAGAGGGAAACGGGATATAGACACCCTCCTTGTGTATTGTAACATTAGATCAGAAGCATTATTGAAGAGCATAGAGGAGAAGCAGAGAGGTGTGTAAGAACACCCATGTACAGATATTTGGATTAATAGAAAGAGTTTGATTCAAATGCATGGTTTTCGTGTTTGTTCTCTGTGTATTGATGTTGAATGATATGCTCATGAATGTTTGCTTCCTGTTATGCATTTTCTTTAAATGTTGTGCATATGATTTCATATTTGAGTTTGAAGTCTAAAAGGAAGTAGGAATGAGTTTCAATTGTTTCTCTACCTGAGCTAGAGTTCCTGCAAGGAGTGCAGTTGAAGTGTCCGCAAGGAGTGCATTGACAAAGGACTCAGGTAGTTAATATTTTGTTCTCTTTCATTCAAAAGTGCAGTTGGGCATAGGAGCCATGCAAGGAGTGCGCAAGTTGAGTGAAGTCTCAGGGTTGTGAACCTGAGTGAAGCATTTAGAGACTGCTGCTGCAGGTGTGCACAGGGTCAAAAGGATTCAACACTTAGGAAGTGTTTGAAGGTTGTCGCAAGGAGTGCACGCAATATTCGTCTTTAAGACTTGATGCTGAGAGAAAGCTCAGGAGGTATAGGACCTTCAAGAAATCGTCACAGAGGAGCACAGGAAGCTTGTGCCATGGAGGGTTTAGCAGGCGTCGCAAGTTTGAGTGCAGGTGAACAAGTTTTCACGGAGGAATACTTGGTTCATTGTGCTGAACTCATCAGGAAGGAAGGACGGTCGAAATTCTCCGAGGAGAATTCACGAATTTCCATGAGCCGTCAGATCTCAAAGAGAAGTAGGGGAGTTATAGCGAAAGTGTTGAAGGGTTCAAAGCTCGGGAGGGGCAGGACCATAGATCTGAGCTACAAGGGCCGTCGTATTTACACGTGGGTTTCCATATCGGGAATTCGTAGGTTGAAGACCAGTAAACATTGCAACAGGAATCGCGAAATCACGAAACGAGATATCCCGACGGCTAAGAGAACAGTGTGGGGCCACAAGAGCCAGTGAAGTGGACAGGTGGCACGTTGTTTCAGGGTTTCGTGGGACGAAGTTCTGAACTCTTTGCATTAGAATTCACGATACCGCGAAGTCCGAAATCTCGATAGAGGTGACAGGACGTTGAAAGGTCAAAACTCGTGCGTATATCGGAGTTTCGACGAATCGGGATTCGGGAGTCGATAAGACAAGTTGTTCGACATCGCGAGTGCCGAAATCCTGATAGGAAAAAAATCTCAATAGGAAAAGGAAAAGGTCAGCGTTGACTGGTTGTCAGGTTTCGGGGATTCAAGAGACCAACGCCTGACCACTAGATTCGCAAAAGCGCGAATTTCGATCTCCTAAGTGCAAAGAGGGGATCCCACGAGGATTGTTGTGGGTGCAGATTTCCCGACAGGGAAATAGAAGATCCGTTTGGAGTTCTTCGGGCTAGTGGTAAGGGAAAGATCCTGCGTCGATGTGGACCTTCCAACCTGCGGGTTGAGGGCGTCGGCATCAGGAATGGTGCTCGACTCATCCAATGGGGTAGCCAAAACTAGAGCCAAGAAAGTGTCCATGGAAGCACTGCCCATTTCTCTACTACCTCAAAACCATCAATTGTGCCCATGGATTGTCTAATATTATTCTCTGAAATTGGAGAATGTGATGTAGACCGTAGTTTTTTTACATACAAGAGATATGTAGCATTGTAAACATGCCCACCTCCCACCAGATAGACAACCTATCAATATATAAATGAATATGCATGCAAAGGTCGACTCAAATAAGTGTAAGAGAAGTTGAGGTGGCATGTGAATTCCCTTGACATCATACCAAAAGAATTCGAAGAAGCATCTAGTTTTGAGAAGTGTGTAATTTTGATTGCTCGACCAGTGCAACATAGAAATTTGTACTATGTTAGACACCAAACGAGTGGAGAACTATATGAGTTAATTGTACAAGTAATATGAGTGATAGTAGATCTTTATTATATTTAATAAATCACATGCCAAGATCATCTCCCATGTCCTGTGAAAATGACAGACAATGTTGATCAATGGGATGTTGACTTTGTCAATGTCAATCTAACTATTCAACAAATTTTCAATCAAATGAATTCTGCAGAGGAATGGATGAATTTTACAATAACGCCCCACATGAAGATTGGAATCATATACAAAATCAATGGATGGATCATAGAGTTTGAATTTGTTTGAGAAAAATTAATTCTCCACCAACGACGTCGAGTATGAATGAGGAAGTTGAAGTCGACCACTGAGTTTCATTCTAAAATTTTTGTATGGAAGTTGGCGCCACTCAGAGAAAGATTCTATGTTTTCTACAAAATTTATTGTTTTTGGGATCATTATATTGAAAAATTTAATGTAACTGGAGTGTTAGCTATCCAACTGCTACATGAATCATAGTTGAGTCGGTCGATTCGACCCACATAATCGATTCAGTTGAGTCGACGCTTACTTTAGTCTAGTCAAGTTGAGTTTTAGTCTAGTCTAGTCAAAGAAAAATAAATGTTGTTGATTGAGTTGTAAGCATACTTATCATAAAATATGAGTTGAATTTGAATATCAACTTGATTGGGTTAAGTTTATAATTGATTCAATTAAATTAAAAATAGATTCTAAAGGAAACATGAGTCTTTAAAGGTAGACGACCCCCTCCACTCATGTAATGAAAGATGGCCTCTTGTCGACATTAGTCAATACCCAGTTTGCATCATAACTATAAAATCCTCGTACCGACAAAAATAAAGGACTCTTACTAACAATTAGAGAGTCATGTCCTAGTTATAGCCAAGTCCTTGAGTCATATTCAATCATCCTTCATGTAATTTTATATGCAAACTTCATACATTTTATAAATTTGAAATATTACCCATGACTGATAGTAGAAGAGAAGCAGAGAAAGAAGGTTGATGAGCATCAGGAGCAGTGAGCATACAAACATTCAACACTTCATTGAAATATTGACATTGACAGAGAAAATAATTGCAGCAGCTAAGTGAGTAGAGCACTTACAGAGAGCAATCATGATGAGCATTGAACATGAAAATTTTGTAGTGGTCGAAGGAATTCAAGAAAGAGACGTCATACACACACACCAAAGCTTAAAAGAAAAGATAATGGCACAATAATGATTGAAAGGACTGAACCCCTTGGTAAAAGAGTTACAAAAAAGTCCCCGAGTTGTGACAAAGAAAGAAGAGGAATGGTTGGATTGGATGATGTCATAGACCCTCGTTGATTTCATAAAAAGAACCCCCAGGTGTGGCAGACCGCTAGAGCAGTCCTAGAGAGTTCCATGATGGCTCTTGGGAACTGTGGGTCCTTGCAAGAAATCGACATAGTTGATTATATGGAGATCGAGGACTCAATATATGTGATATGAAGTCACTTAGATCCATTGGAAACAAATCACAGTAAATTTTGTATATTTGTATCCTCCTATACAGTTGGTGAATGTTACGGATGATTTACCTATGCAGACCGATATGCATGTTTGATGCATAGTAAGGGTACTTATGCAAGAGTAGAGATCTAGGATGTTGTTGCACACTTGCTTAGGATGAGCAAGGAATTGAGTGTGTAGGAGATGTTGAGAGGGCCTCTTAGGACTCATAAATGTCATCATACTTATGGATGTAATATAAACTAAAGTGGATAAATATGTGTTTAATCGATAAATGGGCCTAAATGGGT
The DNA here is from genome assembly GCA_010110895.2 of Picea sitchensis. Classification (NCBI taxonomy): domain Eukaryota; kingdom Viridiplantae; phylum Streptophyta; class Pinopsida; order Pinales; family Pinaceae; genus Picea; species Picea sitchensis. Next base: position 3,707 of record SNQJ01S0069857.1, on the reverse strand, counting down.
GATTATTTGGAGTGGGTGCAACCACACCAACCATCCATATCATTGTATAAATACCTATCAAATCATGAATACAAGACAGTATAATGTTCTCCCTAATATAATTGTCTTGATGGTATCATGTGTGCATGCCACGATGTAGTCTCTTCCTTGAATGTTGGTGTTGGATTACTGAGAGGGGGGGTGAATGAGTAATAGCGCAATTTAATCATTTTTAACCATATAATCCAAGTGTTATATCAATGAAGCATTATCATCCAATAACTACAGAGTAAATAAGCAATGAACAAATGAACAAACATACATATACATAGTACACCAGTGTTTTACGTGGAAACCCAAATCGAGAGAAAACCACGAAATGTTTTTTCTTATATGTCTTGAAGAATTACATTCATTGGAAGCACCAACTTCCTTTGTTCTCTAGCTGCAACTGGAAGGAGGCTCCACCCCCCTAGTTTCTCAGGCTACAACCCAAGGGAAGCTCCAACTCCCCAATTCTCTGGCTACAACCAG
>SNQJ01S0069856.1:23396-44744 GCA_010110895.2 Picea sitchensis | reverse complement strand
TGCAGAACTAGGGTTTTTGGATTAGCTTGTATTGTAGGGTTTCAAACCCTTCTTGACCCTTTCAATGGGTTTTCTTGTAGTGTTCACATAGACTTCTGTTTGTTGGACCGAATGCATTGATTCTTTGAGGCACATATTGCAGTGTACTTTGCAGATTAGGTTGTATTGGATTGAAAAGATGATATTCTTAGTATTGACTCCACCTTATTTGGAGACATCCTTTGTATTCTAGGGGTTGGTACCTTTTTGATTGGACATTGTAGTTGGTAATGTGAGGTCTACTAAGCTTTTGGTGGTGATTCATAGTGACTCTAACAAGCCTATGGTGGCTTGTTTGCAAAGGGAGACCCTTCTCAATGCCTTTGATGTAGTTTCCACCCATAGGTCTGCAGGATTTGGTCCACTTTATTTTATTGATGGCTATACAGATTATTCTTAACTTATTTTAGGAGATTAACATAATTGTGTGGATCTTTGTCTTTCACACTATGCTATTTATCCTTATTGGATGTACTATATGCAAGATCATTCAATGATTCACATGGATCATGTCTTTCCCCAATGTGATCTTGATTTTTCTTGGATGTAGTTCTAGCGACATTTTTAGTCTCAACATATTGCACTGCTTGTTGCTCCTTAAGTTGACCAACATACTTCAGTTGCTCTTTCTTTTAGACTTTGGCGAAAAGTGCCCTTTACCAGGTTGTGGGACCGTGTTGGTATTGGTACTATGGTATTTTGGGGAGGTTATTTTTTCCAATGGCTCGTATTCCACGTTAAGGAGGGAACATGTGATCTAATGCTTTATCTTCTTGGCCTTCTATACATCTCAAGGGACGATGATGTGCATAAGGCGGACCCTGTGTTGAGATCAATATTCATTAACATTCTCACTTTCTTCGACTACGTTGACCATGTTTTCAAGTTGGTTAACCACTCCAATTGACTTGTATTTAAACAACCTTTATACTATATTTTGATGATGACCACTCTTTGTGAGGAGCTGGATATTTATAAGTCAACTCTATGTGTGTATTTGAGCTTCCTTCTGAGTTGCACTCTCTCAGGTGCATTCGTGTTGGGTATTTACACATCGATGCCCTTGTTGTATTCAAGTTCTTTTAGTTGTGTTCAAGCTCTTAGATTATATTTGAGTTTTCTTCCCTGTTGTGCTCTCTCAGGTGCATATGTGTTGGGGATTTATACACCCACTTCCTTATTGTTTTTGAACATTCCTAGTTGTGTTTGAGGTCCTTCGTGTTGATATTTGTGTAGCTTGGGAAGTGGTCCCCTTGTGTTTGTGAGCTTCTAAACACAAGTGGGAAGTACTATGTACCATGTGCCTTGTACTTTATGTCTAATTTCACTTTGACTTAGGAGATTTAAGTCAAAAGTGAAATTTGGTCATTTTAGCCTAAATGACTATTAATTCACTTTATGGGTGAATTAGGAGACATAAAGTGAACTTAGGGAACTTAACCCAAAGTGGGTTTGTGAGTGAGATTATTGTGGGATGATTTCAACCTTTGATTAGAGATGAGATGGGATGATCTCATCCACTCATCTTTTAGGTTTCCTTATGGAGGTTCAAGAGGGGTGCAAAGGGCAATGAGAGGATCATTCACTCTTATGTTCACTTGGAGAGTTTGAGAGAGACCATTGAGGAGAGGATGGTGGCTATGGTTGAGGAAAGCTTGGGTGCCTCCTTTCATGGAGGTTCCATGGAGGCTTAGACCCTCATTTATTTATGGTGATTGTTCTTGCTTGGAGGAGGGCACACTTGAGGAGGAGGGCACACCTATAGCATGAAGAAATTGCAGTGGTAAGTTTGCTTTGAGGTCAAATTCAGTGGAGAGGTAGCACACAACTGCTTGTTTGTGTGCAAGGGTTTCTTCACCAGAGCTTCAGGGAGCAAGGGCGCTTCATTTCAATGGATTGGACAACTTGTGAGGAGGGCGCACCATGCTAGGGCACATCTCTACTTCTTGGACTTGTGTTGCAACTTGAGACAAACTGCTATTGTATCAAGTTCATTTGTTTCATGTACTTGTTGTATTCCACCTTCTATTCTCCACATATATACACTTATATTCCAAACTGGTTTTCCCCGGGGGGGTTTTATCCAGGGTCATGTTGACAAAAAATACATGTGTTCATTTTCATGTATGCTAGTGTTTAGAACAACTTTATTTCAGCAGTAAACATCTAGAGGTATGTTACATATTTTATGGTATGCATGTGCTAACCTGTTGGTGACTAAAACTACATGCTAGAGCACCTAAAAGTCCTATGTAACCGTAACAAAACAACAATGAAGTTCCTGATCTGTTTGCTGATACAAAACAACAACAAACAAGTGTGTGACAACATAAACTTAGAGCCATCTTGAGGTCAAAGTTAGACCTAGATAGGAACCTGTTAGGACCTGGAAAAATGTGAATGGTATTAGAGCTTGGTGGATGATTTTCGTTGAGTTTTGGACAACATTTTGTGGACAGTCCTAGACATCTTTTGGGCATATTTTGTGGACAACCATTGACAGTATTTAGTGGCAGCTTGTTGGAAGAATTTTTGTGGAGAGTTGTAGGATAGTTGGTGGACATTAGATCAACCTCTTTTCACACCTACTTGTTGGGAGTGAGGTTGTTTTTCTTACGACCTATTTTCACACCTATATTGCTAGGAGTGAGGTTGTTGTTTGACTGCCTCTTTTCACACCTGTGTTGACATGAGGGAGGCAACATTTCTTTGCAGTTGTAGCATCAGAGGGAGTGCAGTGGGCAGTCATATTAACATCTTAGATGCGTGTGGAGGATAGGCTAGCTGGAGCTAGCAACTGGTCTCCTTGGAAGGCCAATATTGTCTTTGTCTTAGAAGACCTCGAACTATGGGATATAGTTGAGGCTCCTTTTGTTGTTCCTCCTGCTACTGCTCCTGTCTTGTTAGCAGAGTTCAGGAAGAGGAACAACAAGGCAAAGAGAACGATGTGTGATGCAGTGAGGGATCACCTCATTCCCCACTTGACTGGCAAAGACTATGCATTTGAGATGTGGGCATCTTTATGCAATATTTACCAGAGCTCTAACCAGAACTGAAAGATGGCTCTATTTGATTGACTCAGAGGCATTCACATGCTCAAGAATGAGTCGGTTACTTCTTACCTTAGCCGATACACTCAGATCAGAGATGAGCTTGCAGTTGTCAGAGAGATAATAGGACCTAGACTCTATGGTGAAGACAACCTTAAACAACTTCACCAAACCATGGGGTCCATTTGTTCGAGGCATTGTTGCCAGAGAGATCATGCCTACTTGGGAGAGACTGTGGGATGATTTATTCCAGGAGGAGACTAGACTTACATTAGAGAATTTCGGACAACAACAGACATTGCAGGGTGATGAGGATTTTTCTCTTTGGACAAAGGGCAAGAAGAAGGTCGGCAAGGGAGGTCGACAAGGTCCCAAGTTTGGGGCCTTGCCACTAGGAGAAAGTAGTAGTGGGAAAAAGAGAGATATGAGCAAAGTGAAGTGCTTTGTTTGTAAGAATATGGGGCACTATGATGGACAATGTCCCAACATGAAGAAGAAGAAGGGTGGCACGCCATTTACAACAGAGGAGGCAGGGTTTCAGACTTTGTTTGAGAGGGAGTGTGCCTTCCTCATATGCTGCACCTTAGTTGAGACGACACCCAATATCTGGTATATATACAACGAGGATTTGAGCCACATGACTGGTGTGAGGGAGCATTTGAATGATCTCAGAGACACCGAGGTCAGGATGGAGATTTCTCTTGGTGATGACACCTTGGTCAGAGTTGATGGGATTGACATTGTTACCTTTCAGAGAGATGACATGCCACCTATTTCATTCAGGGATGTCCTCTACGTCCCTGGGATGAAGAAGAATTTGATTTCAGTTTCCACCCTACAGGATAGGGGTCTTTAGGTGTCTTTCAGAGGGACAGAGGTCCTCATACACCCTAAGGGGTCTTGTCTCACCTCAGGGAAGGTGATTGGAGTGAGGGATGAGAAACTGTTTAGATTGCTTTTTTAGCCACTTCATGCTTTGGCAGTGAGTAGCGACAACAACATAAAATTATGTGAGTTATGACATCGGAGGATGGCTCACCTTCATCATGGGGCTCTTGGAGGACTGAGAGAGGTTGTGACAAGAGTGCCACAACTCAGTTCAGAGCATCAGGATGTTTGCAGAGGGTGTGTGCTTGATAAGTTTACCAAGGATTCTTTTCCCAGCAATGACACCAGGTCAGCTGGGGTACTAGATTTAGTACACACAAATGTGTGTGGGCCCATGTCTCGGGCGTCCTTGAGTGGTCGTGAGTACTATCTCACATTCATTGATGACTACTCAAGGAAGACCTAGATCTATTTCTTGAAGACCAAGAGTGAGGTCTTCAAGAGGTTCCAAGAATTCAAAGCTCTTGTGGAGAACTAGACTGGAAAGAGGATCAAGGTCTTGCGGTCAGATAACGGAGGAGAGTATTCCTCCAGTCAGTTTATAGACTTCTGTGCCCATTCTGGGATCAAAAGATGGATGAATGTACCCTACACCCCCAACACAACGTGGTTGTCGAGAGGAAGAACTGATGATCACAGGTGCAACGAGATCTATGCTGCATGATCATAGTTTTCCTCTTTACCTATGGGTGGAGGCGAGTGCTACTGCAGTTTACCTACATAACAAGAGTCCCAACATGATTTTGGGGAAGATGACTCATGAGGAGGCCTTCACTGGTAGGAGGCCTGATGGCGAGCACATTAGGATTTTTGGGTACTTAACCTATTCTCATGTCTCCTCAGAGAAAAGGACAAAGCTAGACCCCACAACCTAAAAGGGGATTCTAGTTGGATACTCAGAGGTCTCCAAAGCCTACTAGATCTACATTCCATCACTGAGGAGAGTGGTGGTGAGTAGAGATGTCATATTTGAGGAGGGCAGGGATTTTCAGAGATCTCTTGAGTCGAGAGTCAGTGTTGAGGATGATGCAGCGGCACCGATTGATGTTTCAGAGGGAGCATAGCCTCAGGTTTCTGGTACACCCGTTTCAGGGGTAACAGGGTCACCTTGCACAACTTCAGGGTCACAGTCAGAGGGTGTTCATGTAGAGGGGGCAGAGGCTTCAAGATCTCAGAGTGTTGAGACTATACTTGAGGAAAATACTCTTGGGCAGGGATATCTTACTTCTCCCTTGACTACTTCAGGGAAGAGGAAACCTAGATGGTTTCAGGAGACCCTGAAGGAAGCCAAGGAGAATGTAGGAGAGCCCAAGAGACAATTTAAAGAGAGTAAACCTCCAATGAGGTTTGGATCCTATTTGGCTATGGTGACTAGTATCTCAAATACTGAGCCACAGACAGTTGCACAAGCAATAGACCAACAGGTTTGGTGAGAGGCCATGCTGGAGGAGTATGACTCCATTATGCACAACGATGTTTGGGAGGTGGTTCCGAGGCTAATGGGGAAGTCAGTGGTGACTTCCAGGTGGTTGTACAAAACCAAGTATGTTGCAGATGGTAGCATAGAGAAACACAAGGCCCGATTTGTGGCGCGAGGATTCTCTCAGATAGAGGGAGTCGATTATGATGAGGCATTCACACCAGTTGCGAGATACACCTCGATCATGAGTATTATTTCCATAGCGACAGAGATGGGTTGGAGGATACATCATATGGATGTGAAGACCGCATTTCTAAATGGATTTATAGAGGAGGTGTACAACAAGCAACCAGAGGGGTTCGAGATGAGTGAGAGGGAGTCTCATGTGTGCCTTTTGAGAAAGGCACTATATGTTATGAAGCAAGCTCCCGGAGCTTGGTATTCACGTATTGACACATACTTGCTTCAGATGGGTTTCGAGAAGAGCAATGCTGATCCTAACCTCTATTACATCATTAGAGGTGAGGACATGCTCATTCTCATTCTATATGTGGATGACTTGTTCAACACAGGTGCAGAGGATCTCATAGATGAGTGCAAGATGGGACTTGCATCAAAGTTTGAGATGAGTGACATCGGGTTGATGCACTATTTTTTGGGTATGGAGGTATGGAAGGAGGAGTGACACATATTTCTCGGGCAAGGGAAGTATGTTGCAAATATTCTGAGAAGATTTCAGATGGCGGACTGCAGACCTATGTTGACACCCATGGTTACCAACTGGAATAAGCTTAATGCTTCAGATTCCCAGTTGGTAGATGCTACAGTTTATAAACAGTTGATCGGTTCACTTATGTATTTGGTCAACACTAGACCAGATATTTGTTTTTCCATGAACACTCTCAACCAACATATGGTAGAGCTGAGGAGTGTTCACTGGATTGGGGCAAAAATGTGTTGAGGTACCTTGCTGGATCAGTTGATTATGGCTTGGACTATATCAGAGGTGATGGGGTTAGTTTGGTTGGCTACACCGACTCATAGTGAGCAAGATGTGCTACTGACAGTAAAAGCACCTTATGGTGCTGTTTTGGTTTGGGGTCAGGACTTGTTTCCATGTTCAACCGGAAACAAAAGTCAGTTGCTTTGAGTTCCGCCGAGGCAGAGTACAAGGCGACCAATCAGGCCAGTTGCAAGGCCATTTGGCTTCGTAAAATGCTGGTAGGATTATTTGGTCAGGAGTTGCCTCCGACTGTCATACAATGAGATAATCAGAGTTGTATCAAACTCTCTGAGAATCCAGTTTTCCATGACCGATCGAAGCACATTGAGATCAGATATCACTTCATCAGAGATTGGGTTCAGAGAGGGGTAGTACAGTTACAATATATATCGACTGACGAGTAGATTGCAGACATTCTCACCAAGGCCTTGCCAAGGGGCAAACATGTCTACTTCAGAGACAAGATGGGCTTGGTGAGAAACACTTTCCTCGATAAGAGGGAGTGTTGAGATTTGTGTACCTTGGGAAGTGGTCCCCTTGTGAGGAGGGCACACCTATAGCAGGGAGGACTTGGATTTGTCAGTTTGCTTTGAGGTCAAATTCAGTGGAGAGGTAGCACACAACTGCTTGTTTGTGTGCAAGGGTTTATTCACCAGAGCTTCAGGGAGAAAGGGCACTTCATTTCAGTGGACTGGACAACTTGTGAGGAGGGTGCATCATGATAGGGTGCATCTCTACTTCTTAGACATGTGTTGCAACTTGAGACAAGATGCTATTTTATCACGTTCATTTGTTTCATGTACTTGTTGTATTCCACCTTCTATTCTCCACATATATACACTTATATTCCAAACTGGTTTCCCCCCCCGGGGGCGGTGGGTTTATCCAGGGTCATGTTGACCAAAAATACCTGTGTTCATTTTCATGTATGCTAGTGTTTAGAACAACTTTATTTCAATAGTAGACATCTAGAGGTGTGTTACATATTTTATGGTATGCATGTGCTAACCTGTTGGTGACTAAAACTACATGCTAGAGCACCTAAAAGGCCTATGTAATCGTAGCAAAACAACATTGAAGTTCCTGATCTGTTTGCTGATATAAAACAACAACAAACAAGTGTGTGACAACATAAATTTAGAGCCTTCTTGAGGTCAAAGACAAACCTAGATGGAAACCTATTAGGACCTAGAAAAATCTTCACTTCAGATACATGAAGTTGGGTCTTCCTACTCTCATTTTAGCTATGTTTGATTACACCAAGTAGCGAGGTGTATCTACAATCCAGGTAGTTGTGTGATGCCTATAACATTAAGAAACTAAATTGTGTTACATTTTCTTTATTTATAGAGCATTAGAGTTACCAATGTTCTTTTACTTTGTTACCATTAACATATATATATCATGCACTGAGCACTAGTAGCATAAACAAGAGACAAAAGAACACAAGAGACTTATCCTGGGAAAACCCACAATGGGGGAAAAAAACCCAACTAACCTTCTTAGATAGATTCCGTTCACAAAGTCCAACCATTCACCAGCTCTCAAGAGCCACAAACAAGATATAAACGCTAACACTAGGCTAGCACACCTCTAGTGCTCACAACTGCAATAACAACATAATACAAGAAGAGCACACCTCCTTAGAGAGATAACGCACAAGATAAAGTAGCCACCAAGAATAACCAAAACCCCAACTCTACATCTCCTCTTCCTCCTCATACTTGCACACCTTTTCCACAGTGAGAGAGTGTGTTCAAATGAGCTAGACATCCTCCTTATTTATAGTCTTCAAGTCAACTGACTGGGCCGACTTCTTCTTTGGGAATCTTATTTTTTACTTTATTCTTTTCTGTGTGGGCCGATTTCTCTTCTGGGTATTCTTCTTGTTGTTTAATGGTCTTCCTGGACTTCCAAAATCTTCTCTTCATCTAAGAAAGGTCTTCTAGAGGGAAGTTCTTCCCGCAACTACCAAAACATCAACACTCCCTCTTAGCTAGGGAGGTATCTTTCCACAATGTCTTCATCTAGTAGTCCACAGACTACTATGCAATATGCTAGTAGCACACAACTGCTACAATGACATCGATAACTCGAATCGTCTGTCACAGTCTCTGCAATCAAACAGTAGCACACAACTACATCCAAGCGATCTGGTAGTCTCCATGAAAATCAACTAGTAGCACACAAGTACTACAATGCCATCCAATACATCACGATTGTGCCGATCCATAGTAGTACACAACTGCTATCTAGTGGTACAAAACAACTCCAAGTAGCGCACAACTACTGTCCATAGACCCAATGTATCCATCCTGCAATCAACTAGTAGCTACACAAGCTACCACCATGCAGTCCAACAGTCTCTATGATTACGAAACAATCAACTAGTAGCACATAACTACTACCATGCCATCAACCATAATCATAATATGCAATCCCCATGACTATGGATGATGGCATTGTAGTAGTTGTGTATACCTGTGTTCATTTTCATGTATGCTAGTGTTTAGAACAACTTTATTTCAACAGTAAACATCTAGAGGTGTGTTACATATTTTATGGTATGCATGTGATAACCTGTTGGTGACTAAAACTACATGCTAGAGCACCTAAAAGGCCTATGTAGCCGTAACAGAACAATAATGAAGTTCTTGATCTGTTTGCTGATATAAAACAACAACAAACAAGTGTGTGGCAATATAAATTTAGAGCCTTATTGAGGTCAAAGACAGACCTAGATGGCAACCTATTAGGACCTAGAAAAATCTTCACTTCAAATACATGAAGTTGGGTCTTCCTACTCTCATTTTAGTTATGTTTGATTGCACCAAGTAGTGAGGTGTATCTACAATCCAGGTAGTTGTGTGATGTCTATAACATTAAGAAACTAAATTGTGTTAGATTTTCTTTATTACAGAACATTATAGTTACCAATGTTCTTTTACTTCGTTACCATATATATATATATCATGCACTCAACACTAGTAGCATAAACAAGAGACAAATGAACACAAGAGAGTTATCCTGGGAAAACCCACAATGGGGGAAAAAACCCAACTGAGCTTTCTTAAATAGATTCCGTTCACAAATTCCAACCATTCACCAACTCTCAAGAGCCACAGACAAGATATAAACACTAGCACTAGGCTAACACACCTCTAGTGCTCACAACTTCAACAACAACATAATACAAGAAGAGCACACCTCCTTAGAGAGAACACACAAGATAAAGTAGCCACCAAGAATAACCAAAACCCCAACTCTGCATCTCCTCTTCCTCATAATTGCACACCTTTTCCACAGTGAGAGAGTGTGTTCAAATGAGCTAGACGTCCTCCTTATTTATAGTCTTCCAAGTCAAATGACTAGGTCGACTTCTTCTTTGGGAATCTTATTTTTTACTTTATTCTTTTCTGTGTGGGTCGACTTCTCTTCTAGGTATTCTTCTTGCTGTTTAATGGTCTTCATGGACTTCCAAAATCTTCTCTTCATTTAAGAAAGGTCTTTTAGAGGAAAGTTCCTCCCGCAGCTACCAAAACATCAACACTCCCTCTTAGCTAGGGAGGTATCTTTCCACAATGTCTTCATCTAGTAGTCCACAGACTACTCTGCAATAAGCTAGTAGCACACAACTGCTACAATGCCATCGATAACTCGAATCGTCCGTCACAGTCTCTGTAATCAAACAGTAGCACACAACTACATCCAAGCAATTTGGTAGTCTCCATGGAAATCAACTAGTAGCACACAACTACTACAATGCCATCCAATACATCACGACTATGCCGATCCATGGTAGTACACAACTACTATCTAGTGGTACAAAATGACTCCAAGTAGCACACAACTATTGTCCAAAGACACAATGTCTCCATCCTGCAATCAACTAGTAGCTACACAAGCTACCACCATGCAATCCAATAGTCTCTATGATTATGAAACAATCAACTAGTAGCACATAGCTATTACCATGCCATCAACCATAATCATAATATGCAATCCCCATGACTATGGAAGATGGCATTGTAGTAGTTGTGTATACTTGTGTTCATTTTCATGTATGCTAGTGTTTAGAACAACTTTATTTCAACAATAAACATCTAGAGATGTGTTACATATTTTATGGTATGCATGTGCTAACCTGTTGGTGACTAAAACTACATGCTAGAGCACCTAAAAGGCCTATGTAACTGTAACAAAACAACAATGAAGTTCCTGATCCGTATTTCTGATATAAAACAACAACAAACAAGTGTGTGACAACATAAATTTAGAGCCTTCTTGAGGTCAAAGACAGACCTAGATGGCAACCTATTAGGACCTAGAAAAATCTTCACTTCAGATACATGAAGTTGGTCTTCCTACTCTTATTTTAGCTATGTTTGATTGCACCAAGTAGCGAGGTGTATCTACAATCCAAGTAGTTATGTGATGCCTATAACATTAAGAAACTAAATTGTGTTAGATTTTCTTTATTTATAGAGCATTAGAGTTACCAATGTTCTTTTACTTCGTTACCATTAACATATATATATCATGCACTGGGCACTAGTAGCATAAACAAGAGACAAAAGAACACAAGAGACTTATCCTGGGAATACCCACAATGGGGGAAAAAACCCCAACTAACCTTTCTTAGATAGATTCCGTTCACAAAGTCCAACCATTCACCAGCTCTCAAGAGCCATAAACAAGATATAAACACTAGCACTAGGCTAGCACACCTCTAGTGCTCACAACTGCAACAATAACATAATACAAGAAGAGCACACCTCCTTAGAGAGATAACGCACAAGATAAAGTAGCCACCAAGAATAACCAAAACCCCATCTCTGCATCTCCTCTTCCTCCTCATACTTGCACACCTTTTCCACAATGAGAGAGTGTGTTCAAATGAGCTAGACGTCCTCCTTATTTATAGTCTTCAAGTCAACTGTCTGGGCTGACTTCTTCTTTGGGAATCTTATTTTTTACTTTATTCTTTTTTGTGTGGTCCGACTTCTCTTCTGGGTATTCTTCTTGCTGTTTAATGGTCTTCTTGGATTTCCAAAAACTTCTCTTCATCTAAGAAAGGTCTTCTAGAGGAAATTTCCTCCCACAGCTACCAAAACATCAACACTCCCTCTTAGCTAGGGAGGTATCTTTCCATGATGTCTTCATCTAGTAGTCCACAAACTACTCTGCAATAAGCTAGTAGCACACAACTGCTACAATGCCATCGATAGCTCGAATTGTCTTTCACAGTCTCTGCAATCAAACAGTAGCACACAACTACATCCAAGCGATTTGGTAGTCTCCATGGAAATCAACTAGTAGCACACAACTACATCCAAGCGATTTGGTAGTCTCCATGGAAATCAACTAGTAGCACACAACTACTACAATGCCATCCAATACATCACGATTGTGCCGATCCATAGTAGTACACAACTACTATCTAGTGGTACAAAACGACTCCAAGTAGCGCACACCTACTATCTAGAGACACAATGTCTCCATCCTGTAATCAACTAGTAGCTACACAAGCTACCACCATGCAATCCAACAATCTCTATGATTATGAAACAATCAACTAGTAGCACATAGCTACTACCATGCCATCAACAATAATCATAATATGCAATCCCCATGACTATGCAACAATCAACTAGTAGCACACAACTACTACAATTCCATCAACCATAGTCATGGCCTCTATAACTAGCAACTAGTAGCACACAACTACTACAATGCCATCAACCATAGTCATAGTCAATGTCTCTATAACTATGCAACAATCAACTACTACAATGCCATCAACCATAGTTATAGTCTCATCCAGTAGCACAAAGCTACTGCCATAGTCCTCACGACTATGCGTGTGATGTTTCTTTTCTCATCAGGTTCGACAATGCATTACCCCCTCTATCACCTCGAATGACTGATCTAGGGAACCCTTGGCCAGAGGGCTTAGCTGACATGAGAAGAAACAACACACCTCCCTCTCAATGAGGGTGGACATTCTGCATCACGCCAAACTTGTCTATGAAGTACTCATACTTCACTCTAGACAGAGGCTTGGTGAGAATGTCCGCTATCTGCTTATCCGTGGATATGTACTGGAGCTCTATAGCTCCTCTCTGCACCATGTCTCAGATGTAATGATATTTGATCTCTATGTGCTTCACACAACTTTGATTATCACAATATATCAAAGTTGGCCCCAATTCTAGATCAAATAACCCTACAAGTAGCTTCCAAAGCCACATTGCTTCACGGCTTGAAACACTGGCTGCTATATACTCTGCCTCTGTTGTACTAAGTGCCACTGACGTCTGAATCAACATCCTGATGTTCTTTTCCGGTCCACTGCACTCCATCCGAGACATATCTTAATCCATATCCAATTGTATCAGTAGGTACCTCAACATATGTTTTGCTGCCATCCAATGTACATGTCTAGGTTCAACCATGTACTGACTCAAGGCATTCACTGCAAAGCATATGTCCGTCTTGGTGTTAACCAGGTACATCAAGGATCCAATTAGATGTTTGTACATAGTGGGATCCACCAAATCTGAAGATGAATCACTCATAAGCTTCAGATTTATCGTCATGGGTATGGCCATGGACTTGCAGTCCATTATCCCGAATATCTACAGGGTCTCAACAATATATTTTCCTTGGCTAAGGAAAATCTCATATGATCTCTGCCACACCTCTAATCCCAAGAAGTAATGCATCAGATCTAGATCCTTCATCTCGAACTTTGAAGCGAGCTCCCTCTTGCACTTGTCTGTGAGCTTCTCATTCCATGTAAGAAACATGTCATTCACATATAGGATCAATGGGAAACCATTCTCAAGCTCATCAGATAACTGTTTGATCTGACATATCATGCCTTGGGTGCTTGTTTAGGCCCATACAAAGCCTTCTTCAATCTGTAGACATGAGACTCCTCATGTATCTTGTGGCTGCTCCATGTACACTTCTTTTGGCTACTGGAGCAAGTGTCTCGTCATAATATTCTCCCTCTTGTTGGGAGAATCCTCAGACCACAAATCAAGGTTTGTATATCTTTATACTGCCATCTACAACATGCTTGATTTTGTTGATCAACTTAGAAGTCACTGCGATCGTGCAATCTGTACTTGCCCAAAGCCCAAGGCAAGTAAGGGAGATTGGCGTAACAAACAAGATATTCTATCACTGCCACCTTAATAGGAAAACCCCACTTTTTGGGGATAAGCAGGGTCTACCCCAGGGGAGGTGTCCTCGGTAACCGAAAGGGATGGAAAATTAGGGTTATGGTCAAGAAATACTCCCCCCTCTCACTGGTTACCAAAGTCACTAAGTCCGTGTCTAAAAGATGAGGTTAATGAAGTGCTTGATGTACCTGCCCGGAACAAGACAATATAGCATGGATATACAATAATTCCAAGTACAAATATGATAATAACACCTCAATAGACAATGGACAGTGAAAATAAGTGCTAGCTGATATAAAATTGCAGCAATTAATAAGTTTACAACAACAATTAATAAATTGTAATAGCTGCAATAAAAGCTCTTCAAAATTCCTTGAAAAGACAATGAAAAGATAACATTTACTAAGCATAATGATAATTAAATGTCATAAGCAACTTCTGACGTGTTTAGCTAGCATTTAAAGTCAATTATGCAGAAAATTTGTTGCAGCCAGATGGCTGTAGCAAACATTTATAACAACAGTAAGAAAATTAACGATCTAGGCTAAATTAGTGTTAGATTTAATTAGTACTAGCTGAAGAGAATAGTGTTTGATAAACCTTCCAACAAAAGAGAGACAAGAGACTAGTGCCTTTAGGGTTTATGGAGTCAATTATATCACCACATTAACTTGAAGAGACAACAATGATTATACTTGTCTAAAAGATAACAAGGTGGAAACTTGAGAAGTAGTACCTTAAGTTTTCAAGCACCAAGCCTCAAAGAGTTGGTTCAACTAGGGTGTATGCACTTCTAGGCCCTAGTGATTTCTCCTATCCTTAGACTCTTGAAAAATATTTAATGCAATATGAACTCGACAAAACTTTTAAAGTGCTAGCACTTTAGGGCTCTAGAAGTTTGTCTAGACAAGATCTTCTTAAACAAAACTAGCAAAATAAAGAGCAAGAAAGAAGCACCTTATGTTTCTTACTCCTAGGTTTTCAAGCAAACATTTTCATAATCTTACATATGAACAAGTAAACATACCATAGACATTTATCATGAAATGAAGATTGCAGATTTACTTACTTCACCAAGAATAATCAAGCACAAAACCCTAGATTTGCCAAAATTTCACCAAGAAATGATCCAAAATGCATCCAAAATAGCCTCCAAGCAAGTGTGCCTTGGTAATTTCAGCCAATAAGCCCTTTAGGGCGAAAATTTCAGTCCTCCTCTTGTGAGAGGTGAGTTGTGATGAAAAAATGAGAGTACTTTATCTCTTAGGTCAAATAAAAGGCCAACTTGGCCAGTTAACATCAAAATCCAATTTTTACACAAATAAAATTAATTAACACCTAAAACCATCTCCAAGAGTGACGTCATGCCCTTCTAGGGTGACGTTGAGCCCCTAAGGTGGAACGTTGGGCTCAAGATGCATAACGCTTGGCCTCCAAAGGCCCTAGATGATGCCCACACGTGCCACCCAGCTCACAACTACCTCCAAAATGTAAACCTTAGCTTTGGATGACGTCCAGGGTCACGATGGTGATGTCCTGGGCTCTCAAAGGCCAACGTCTAGGTGGAAAGGCAAGACCCCCTGGGTCTAGGTCTGCTAGGGTGTCACCAAGGGCAACATACTTATTTCTTCCTGGTGCAAATCTCTGATGTCTTCTTGCCCCTGGTTGGGGTTACAACATCCATGTGTGGGATTTTATCCCCATGAAGGTCTGAGCTAGTCATTACCTCATGTGTACCAGTCCACCGGGCAAGGTTCTGCATCAACAACAAGTACACCCTCCAGGGGTTCATAAGTGACAGGGATCATAACATGTAAATCACATCGAATAATTAAACTACCCAAACATGTGCATCAAACCCCCCTTTACCCAGAAAAATGCTCAAAGACGTTATGCAATTTAACAAGTCAGGTTTGGAGAAGGTCTCAAGGTGTCGTATTGGGCTATTCCTCCTTAAGTTTGTGGTGTTTCCCAGGTGGGAGCCAATCCAGGTCATGTAAGTGTATGAGGTGGCATAGGGTAAGTGTTTGGGCATGGGGTACATTGATAACATGGAAATGTAAGTCTTACCTGTGGATGCCTTTGTAGATGGCGAGCTGCACCTTGTCATAGATGCCATTGTTTCCTAGCCCATTTACTGCCTTTTACTCTTAGCTTATTTATCTTTTGATCTTTTTCTTTTGTGCTTCAAGGGAAGAGTTGAGGGACACTGTCATGGCTTGGTGACCAGAGGTGACATCATTATCCACAAACATTTCACGGAGATGAGAAGGCTGGCTCATGATGAGACCCCCTTTATCTTGGCTATGCCACCAAGAGACACTACCTTGGTGTGGTGACCCGATAGGTGGTAGTGTCATACTGCTACATGACCATGGTCATAATAGGCTGGCTCGTGATGAGACCTATCCACCAACTAGTACCTTAAGTGTTTATTTATCTTATAGGTTACCTTTTTTTACTGAGGAACTTTTTATTGCTTTCTTAGGAATCCCTGTGTGAAGCATCTTAAAGGTTTAAATATTGGCTTTTACTCTTGCCAACTACTTTTACCCTCTGGGCCTTTAGCCCCTTCTTCCCACAAGGCAAGGTGCAACCCTTCCTAGTGTGGCCAATCCCAATGCCCAAACAAAGGTAGGGGGAGATGAGAGGAATACAGATGGAAAGTGGTAAGTATGGAAGGAATAGATGATGACCTTTCACAGACCCACCCAGTGACATCCCATCCCAAAGGGAGATCAACTTACTAGGGCATCATATCACCCTTCTAGGGATGAACAAGTCAAAGAGCATAATTACCAAGCAAACATTATTAAATGAAGGAGAATTCAATGCAACATATTCAAGTGCTTCAAGAATCATAGTGACACATACCATGATACCTGGACTCATTACCTCATGGAACAAGACTTACTGCTACTTCAGGACCATGCTGGTGGGATGGACACTGCTGCTGCTGATAAATGGGCCGCACTGAAGAAAAGAGGGGCCCTCCAGGGCCATGCTCAAGTCATCCGACTCTCGACACTCCATGTCTAGGACCTGTGGGCTTAGAGACATGATCTCCTTAGTTATCCCTAGGGTAGGGGATAACATATGGCTCTAACTCGAGGACATGTGCTCACTGTAGAGCGCATGAGAACCTCAACATCTTTGGTATGAACTGTGCCTGCTAAATCTTAACAAAATGTACTAGTAATCTTTAGGGTGATGATATCACCCCTTGTTGATATATGATATAATAAAATTAAAGAGCATCTCTAATCTAGCATATGATTGTGAGCATACATATATACAAGTGAGACAAAATAATATGTAAAATGTAACTACAACTATGCTAACATGATATGCAGATGGTATATACAATGGATGAAAATGCCTACCTACCTCTACTTACTTGTTGGTTGAATGCTAGGTGTAGTCAAATAACTAGTGAAACCATTCTAGCAATATCTCATAATACCTGTCTCTGTGCTTCATCATAAACCAAAACAATGACAAGTCAAGAACAAAAATAACATGAGTTAGAACATGTATCACATCATCAGAAATTGTAAAGTCTAGCTCATGGAGGCAGGAGGGAGGGACAAAATTATGCCAAGTCACACTTCTAGGAAAGTGCTCAATCTATCTCAGAAAGAGATCGTGAAAAATCAAAGGCTCAAGCGACTGACTCAAAGAGTCTGAAGGTTGTCTATCTTGGACGTCATCACATCCTGAGGTCTGGAAAATGACTAGTAAGAACCTAGAGGATGATTGACAATTTTCTAAGGGAAAGCTGAAAGACTGAGATAATAAACTTCTTCTTAAGGTATTCAACCTACCCTTGAATTCTAAAAAAGGCTTTGTCCTGGAGAAAAATCAAGACAAGGGACATGTTTCCCAACTACACCCTTAGTGACATAGCGAGGTAAAGTAATCGAAGGGAGATGGAAAACTTTGTTACAAGTATCATGCTTTAGGCAAGCAACATCCTTACCCTTATCAAGATCTGAGCACAATGGTGGTTGATAATCTTTTTCATAGAATAAATCCAAGTGCTCAAAGGAATACTCATCAAAATCCTCAAGGTATGACCGAAAATCATCAGGAGAACATAGAACTAGGTCACCCTTGGGTGCTTGGAAAACATCTGTAACTACATCATGTCCTTGTTGCCAAATGCCAAAATTAGTAGTAACCTCATATGATAGTTGTACATGCAACATTTGGAAATGAACCTCAATGTCGTAAATAGGGTCCCCATCATAGCCAATCACATCCCATTTATGCTTCCTGACATGTATGAACTTGTCAATATTATCAACCATGTTATTTCCTTCATCATAACATGAAGAGATTAAAGCATCCAAAGGCTCCTCCAACACTTCTTTTCTTTCCAAATCACAAAATAAGGCATCATCAAAATCTTGGAAAGGGAAACAACTCATCGTATTCACTTATTCCTATGCAAGAGTGTCGAAGATTTGGATAACTTCATCAAATGGAGGAGTAAACATCCGTGCCTCGTCCTCATGACTTGTCCTTACGTTACATCTTCAACTTCATAATATGGAGGGTCTAGCTCGTCCAAGGGTTGCCTTTCTTCTTCACCTTCTGAATCATAGAATAAGGTATCATAAAAAACCTGCAAAGGAAAATTACTAACCTCATCCTCTTCTTCTTGTGCAGGAGGAAAAGGATTTGGGGTGGCTTCATCAGAGGGAGGATCACACATTAATACTTCATCATCATGTTTAATATCTTTAGGCTCTCGCTCTTCAACTAGGTCCTTATTATCCTTCCTGGAAGGATGGGTAAATTATTGTTCTTCCCCATGTGATTGATAACCTTCATCGAGATCCCTCTCGTCAACGTCTTGTTGATCGATGTATTGCTCCAAACCCTTCGGGGTTTCTTCGACAGAGGTCTCAAGGGAAGGTATTCTCTTGGGAATATCTTGGGTATTTTTGGACTCACCAATCTTGACTTCTGGAACAAAGGATTGTTCTTCCTTGGATGAGGAGATATTGGCTTCGACTTCTGTGGCCATGTGATAAGCTTCTTGGATTGTTCTAGGAGTTTTGTCTCTGATAGGGAAACCTATTTGTCTTGTAAAGGCTTTGGTGTAAAGAAAGAGAAACAAGTTGTTTGACGAGTGATGACTTGCTGGGATCTGTTGTATTAGCCTCTCAAATTTATCATGAAATTCCCTAACAGTTTCATTCTCATTCTTCTTTATGTAATTAAGTTCGTTTAGCAAAACGAAAGGATCCTCTTTGATATTCCATCTCTTGAGGAAGACTTCTTGTAATTGACCCATGGATGTAATACTAACATCATGGAGGCCATCATACCATCTCTTGGCATTATTATGAAGAGTAGCAGAGAAAAAATTCATTGCTAGGTCTTCCGCATCATCACTGATAGGGTGGAGTTGAAAGAAAGCATAAAAGTCATGCATATGGTTCTCAACATTCTCTTCATCACTACCAGTGAATTTAGGGAGCCATTTTACACACCTTGGAGGTGGTGAACCAAGCCGATTCACAAGGTAAATACTCAATGTAGGTAGGACAACATGTTATAATCCATAAAGGATAATATATTAAATAATGTATATGAATATGAGATGATGAGATACAATGAGAATGAGGGCCTTATATACCCGTGCAGGGGTGCCCTTCCATGACGAGACGCGACCTTTCTTTGGGAAGGTGTCTTTTCATTAATTATTCATTAACTATTATAATGTATTTATATTTATTATTATATATTATGTTCATAATATTGCCTTCCCCTTAAAAATGTTTTGTCCTCAAAGCATACTTATGGAAGACTTATCTCTTGCTTTGTCTTGTAATGTTGTCTCCTTATTCTTTATTCCTGAATTAGTGATCGTTGAGGATTTGAAACGATAGGATCTTCTAAGCGCTGTGTAGAACTGCCGAATTGCAAGGGAGTCTGCCCACCTTAAATCGATCTTCTCCACAACGAGGCTTTTATGGGGTTCTTGTAGACAATTTGATGTATTTTGACTCTCATGATAACTTCTACCTTGAGCATCATTTGTAATGGAGGTAATAATTTTTGACATATTTGTCATATGTTTATGTGAATACATTGATTGGTTGAAGTATCGATTTTTGTGATTAAGATGTCGATAATAAATCCTTGCAACCCGATCTTTACTTCGTGTACTTGTAGCTTCTTCTTGATTAACACTTGGAATTGAGTCTTCTTCATAACCCTGGCTTGTTTCTACTTCAACATGTGAAGACTTCTTTACATCAATTGAATCCCTTTGAATTGTAAGGTTGAATGGGTTTGTATTAATTTCTTTATCCACCATCATGTTTTTTCCATTTGAATACTTCTGTAGTTCCATAGGTTCAATCATTGTCTCTTTATCTACCAATGATTCCTTATTGATAAGTTGTTCTAACTTGTCTTGTACCGTGTCTTCTTATCACTCTTTATCTTCTTAATTTGGGTGAGTAAACTTTGATTATGAGCTTTTAGGCGACAAATTTATGCATCCTTGTCTATGACGATTTTGTCACATTCTTTTTGGATCTCAAGTATTGACTGTTGTTTGTCTAAGAGTAGTATTTTGGATATCTGATCAAGATCTTTTGACGTAGATATTGAATCCGACTTTATTGAGACGTCATGTAATTTTATTTTTTTCTTCTTGTAGGAAAACATTAAATTTTTTTCTCAAGGTTTAATATTAAGCTACCCAACGTCTCTAACCAAGTCGAGCCGATGATTATACAACCTCTTTTTTTATATATAGTTGTAACTTCGAAATTTGATACGAGTTTATAATCTTCGAGTGTCAACGATAAATCCTTGATGTCATATTTATTGCAAAAAAAAGTCTTTTGTTTCGATTACATTTTTCTTTGGAATTATTAATTGATTCGTAAAATCCATACTTATGTCATTTTTCTTCTTATCTGGGCAAATGTGGATGCTAACTTATTTTTCTTGAATATTTCCTCTAAATGTTAATAATCTGATGCATCTACTTAGATGATTTTTACTAAAAAATATTCCTTCCTTAAAATCCATTTTTTTAATTTGAATCGACCTTATAATTATTATAATATCCCTTTAATAATAATAAGACTTAAGCTTCTTGACTTAATAGATATCTTCCTCTAATATTCCTTTATATTCTTTTAAAAAAATAATCCTTGATAATTCTTCTTTTTATATATATAGAGTTTAAAAACTTTGAATATTTTCTTTATACTTTACCAAAAGTAATTTTATATTCACTTAATATTTTTTTCATTGGTAATTTAATAATTTAATATTAGTTATACAACTTCCTTCTTATATATCTTTTCACTCCAATTTTTATATTTTTTTTTATACTTTATAAAAAGTACCTTATAAATCCCTTTTATACTCTTGACTATTTGTTAGCGGCGGTTAGGGCTCAACAAACACGACCCTAAGTTTTGTGAAATACTTCTTCAGAGGAAAATACACACACATATATATATTATATATGGTATGGAATACCATGGGCCAATGGTTTTCCAAAACCATGGGATGGTAAATCTCCAAAGGTAAAATAAAATGTTTACTTTTCCTCTTCTTTGAAACTTTTTCTTTTAAATTACTTTTTCTCACTTTTTAAATGACAAATAACTTAACTAATGCCAAATTTGGAATATTTCTTTCAAACATTTTGGTGTGCACTTATACTTCTTCACGTGCCCCTTAAGAAAAACCTTTTCTTTTTTTTATTTGCTTTTGTTTTTT
>SNQJ01S0069856.1:0-13655 GCA_010110895.2 Picea sitchensis | reverse complement strand
TTTTCACTTTCTCTTGTGAAAGATGCTCTCTTCAGCTTAGCTCTGATACCATGTTAATGTTTAAGCTATTATTAGAGTTCTTTGCATTTCAATAGATAAGAATAGCATAAGATAGGATCATTGAGAAATACAAAATCACAAGAGACACATCATTTATCTTGGTAAACCCTCATGGGGTAGAAAACCCAACAAAACTCCCTTATTATAGATAGCCAATACAATGCCAAGGGATAACTCAAACAAGTACATAGAGTCCTCTCCCAAGGATGTGCCTCTCTCTCTCTCTCTCTCTCTCTTCTCCAACTACAACTCCGAAACTTGTCTCTCAATGAACAAGTGAGTGTGTGTCTAAGTGAGGCACTAGTCTCCTTATTTATACAAGTCTGGCACGTGTGGAAGTGTCTCTTCACTGGCAGGGCCGACTTCTCAATATGGGTGGTTATAACCACCTTTAATATATTCTAGGGCCTCTTTAATATATTTTGGGGCCGACTTCTTATTTTGCTTATTACAATTACATTTTGACCAATCCGCAAAAGGGGATTTGGTCCTTTACAATAGCCGACATGATCAATCTGCAATGGGAATTGATCCAATCAATAATATATCAAATAATAATCAGAATACACTTTGCAGTTACATTATTTCAACAACCTTTACTCTTGCCGTTGGTCGCCACCCTAGTCGAGCTATTGTTCGATCTTGCTGCTGTGTTTATGCTCTGAAATTTTAGCAGGGTGGAACCGCTCGACCAACTCTCGTTTTAAGGAATTCGATTAACATATATGTCCTTTTTTTGTCCATTCCTGACTTCGCTCTGGTTATGAAATGATTACTGGCTCAGGTGTATGGGTTTGTGTTTTTCCTAAGCGTTGCAACTGTGTGAAATTTTGGTGTTTGAATGAAAATGGATGGTTCTTCTTGTAATATTTTTGAGTTCGTAGAGGTTATCGATCTTTCTGTTGATAGCTCTCTATTACTACTACTAGTTCAGTTGGAGGGCTTTGATTAAGTTTTGGGTGGATAGCTGTCCCCACGCGTGTGCATCACTTGTCTAGTCTCTGGTTTTTATGGGTTTAACGGCTGAAGGCACTCTTCATCACTGTGTTTTGTTCATTTCGGAAATGGTTGATTTCATCACTAAAGGCCACAAAATGGGCTCTCCTGTTCTTACTTGGCCTTGTCATCACTTCAATGCTGTGGTTGTTTTAAGAGCCATAAGGGTTACACCCTGGGCGCATTAAGCATCACTATAGGTCGGGTTGGAGCCTCACTCCTTTGTGGTAGCTCTCCTATCTCGCGACTTGTTATATATCCGTGAATAATTCATGGTTCCCTTTGTGTATAAAATGTTGGTATCAGGGTTTTTCACCATTGAAGGAAGTTGGCTCTAGCTTCCCTGTGTTAGTCACAGTGCGAACCTTTAACCCCACAGGTCCGAGGGTTGACATGGAACACTAGCCCGACCTGTTGGTTTTACCACTTGATTGTTGGATGGTTGTATATTGTCGACTATTTTTGAGTACAGACCCATCCAGTTGGCTATATGACAGTCGTGTTGGTTTGACATTTAGTTACTGCCTCTGTATAACGTTGGTAAACCCTGTTTGTTATCTGCACGACTCAAGTTACACAGTCGCTCTCCTTATGTTTGATAACTCAGTGTTGTTTAATGGAGAGGGACATTTCCCCAATTCGAATGGATGCGTGGGTATACATAGCTACCACAACTTGTTTGTTTGATTGATTTTCTACAACAATGGCAAATTGTTTGGTTGATATACAGTGACTAGTATTTGCACTAATGATTATTTGAATGTTTATCTATCATCGGTGAAAATGCTTAACGTTGCTCATGTCGCGTTGTGTGGTTGCAAAGTAGATAATGGTCATGGTAACTATGGTTTTCTTTGGGGCCAAACGACTACTGAACTGGATGACTGTAGAAAGTATATCCACTGCATCATTATGTTGTTGGTTGAATGAGCCTGGGTGTGCACAACTTAGTCGATCACGGTGTGACTAAATCAAGGCAATCTTATGTTAAATCGATGGCTCAGTTGATATGTTGAATTATTACCGTGACTGTGTGTTTTTTGTGCTAAGTGGAAATGTTGTATCATGGGATTTTGTTAGCTGCGCATTGTGTGTGGTATGGATAGTTTTTTATTTTTTATACTCAGGGATACCCACAGAGTTTTAAGCATGTTATTTATTGCAATCAACGACTGGTTAAAGCAGACATGTTGTTGATGAAAATCGTGTTGGATAGATGCCTCAACTTTTAAGTCACATTCAATTGTTTTTCTACAGTGGCAGAACTACATTGCCTGGGCAAAAAATTACCTTGTGCATAGCTTGTGTCTAAATGATGATCGTGGGTTGTATTCCAGTCTTGATTATTTTTGGTTACTTTCATTTATGTTCAACAAATGTCATTGCATTTAAAAGATGGGCCCGATTGCAATAAATAGTGTCTTCACTGTTAATTTGAAAACATGAATTTTGGGTATTATTGTCCACTGAAGAAATGCATGGACAATGGTTGATTTTGATAGTTACAGATTGGAAATGGGTATTGTGCGTCAATTGTTATCAAATGCAAAGTATGTGAATGAAGGGAACATAACCTCTCTCAAATTGTATAGGATACCCACTGTTTTGTGATGGCACTATGTGGACATTTGATTGTGAACAATGAACTTGTTAGATACACAAAAATTATTATTTAGTCAAGTGATGGATGGTTGATGCATCTCCTTGCACATAATGTTTTATGGATCCCTTAATTAATTCCATGAACATTGTTCTTCTTCCCTTCCATTATTTCACTTTTCGCTAATTACAAACCCTGTCACCTCCCATATTCCTTTTTCACTCCCTGTTCTAAGATTAATTATAGTCAAGAGAATTTCTGTGTTAAAATGGATGAAAGTGGCAGTGTCTTGTGTGGATTGCAGTGATGTTTTATTGGTTTGCTTTACAGTTGATTGTTGTTGTCATTGAGAAGTGACCATGCTTCTCCCCTTTCATTATATCATATTTTCGCTCAATACAAACCCCTCACATATCCCAGAACCTTGTTTCACCCGCTGCTCATTGATTAACAGTAAAACAATTTGTATGGATTGGATTAAATCTATTTCATATTTTTAAGAGTTGTCATGAATGATTATTTAAAATACCATTTGCTAATTGATTACACATGCAGGATGAGTTTTTTCAGTCGAGGAAGATATGGCCGAGGGAACAGAGCTAGAGGTAACTGGAACCGAGGCCCAGGAAGGCCCAAGTTCTCTATACATTTTGATGCTGATTCAAAAGAGCTTGGCCAAATGTTTCATGCTGGATTCTTTAATTGGATTGGGTAGGGAATAGTCTGACCTAGTCCTGAATTCCTCCTTTCCAAGCCCCGCAAGCACCCAGGATCCTTGTACCTCCTCACGTCTCATTACAACCCAAGGCCCCTGAAAATGATGGATGACAGGAGATTGTCCACCCGATGGTCTCCCAACATCGTGGCTGGCCCAACTTGTCTTTGTCTCCTCCTCCGTCGGTTAACCCCATTGTCCAAGCTGCCCATAATCACTCGCTCGTGCAATCCTCCCATGCTAGCGAGAGATTGAATATTGAATCCCACCATGCACTTGATAAAGGAAAAGCCACTGTTGCCCCTTTCCCACCCTCTAGTGACTTTGACAAATTTGTGTCTTCCCGTATGCATTTGAGGGATGATTGTTCCCATGTGATCAACGAGATTAAGCCTAAAGGATCTGCACAACCTAAGGCAAATTCAAGAACATCAATAGGTGACAATAACAACCAAGGAAAGGTTGCATCACAGACGAAGAAATATGGTTTTTGAGTTTTATGTTATCTATATTTTCATGACAGTTGACTTCATGGATCTTTGAACAACATGTTTATTTTGGATATATGAGTATTATTTTGAAATAATTTCAAATTTCATGAGTTTTAATTGCCAAAAGAGAATATGTTAATGGGAGGCACAAGGAGGTGTCTTTTGCTTAACTAATGGTTACGTTATGATTGATGTGAACTAAAGGGAGTCACAAGGGGTCCAACCTACTAGTTATTATTTATTTATGACCCTTATTATAATTATTACTTTTCCCCCTAACTAAAGTTAGTTGAGTCTTTTAATTAAATTAACTAATGAATTGGTTCAACTTTTCCAACCAATTTTAATTTGTTAAAAGGAAAGGGAGGAACAATGGATGATAGAAACAAAAGCATGCTAAGGTTTGCTATTTGATTTTATGTTGAGATAGTTTAGTTTTCATTCATTCATATATTCATCACAGCCTAATTCTCTTTTGTGATAGTAGGGTCTTATTGTAGACAACAATATTCAGGGCTGAATCAAATCATTCAAACACTTGTTTTTCAGAGGTGTTGATCTATCTTTGATAGTCTGTGTAGACTTGTCTGTTTGTGAATTAATTTTCATGACTGATAAAGGCTATTGTGTAGAGTCGAGTGGGCAACAATCTGTGGCAAGATGATCCAACTTTTAGAGTTCAGTTTTGGTTTTCTATCAGAGGTCCTTTTGTATGTTCCATCGGGGATGTCTAAGTTTGACTTTGGTTCAAGATTTCTGTATGAGATTTTGTAAAGAAAATGACTCTTTGGTGAATTGGAATGAAATAAATGATTGCTTTATGTCTCAACTCTCTTGATTATCATCTTCGTGTCTTTACTTTTGTTCTTACATTTATTTCAACAACTGCTATATTCAGAAAATTACATAAAAAATGAATTTCCAACAAGCTTTTTGCTGATAAAAGACTAGCTTAAGAACTTGTAATTAATACTTGTGAGTTAAGATGTTATTTTTATTGGCTATAAACATAGGGTGATATTCCCGTCTACTTTGCTTTAGCCAAGTAAAGTCTGAAAATGCTTGAGTAAGATCAATTCATATATTTTCCTCAACNAATGATTGTTCCTGTTGCAAGGCAGCCCAATATTGAGCTCGATATTCAAGACCAAACCAACATTGCTTTGAACCCATTTGACACCATTCTAGACACTGCCAATACCCGTGCCGAACTTAACCATTCTTGGGCAGCGATTGAACGAGATATTAGTGCTCAAGAACAATTGGAGCCTAGACGTAGATAGCCTAGAAATCATCATTGACCTTTTGTTTCTTTAGTTTTGGCCTTTCTTTCGTGCTTCTAGAAGAAGGGGCTTGCCATCTGAAATCAATCCTATTGCTGAAATATGAAGAAGAAACGTAGTGTTATCTGTCCAACAAAGTGCTCTAAGGAGGACTTTATCTGACTCATCCAACTCATCTTTTTTCCCCTCATCTATCATCCACAAGATGGCATCTAGTGGTGGCTCTGGTGGCACTAGAAGTGCGCCATCTTCCTAATATTCATCGTCATTGGTGATTGGTAGCTTGTACAACCATCATATCTCAGTCCAATCTACTACAAACCCCACCAAAGTCATTAAGAAGTATGGGCTTTTTCAGTTCGAAGAAGATGCCACAACCACACCGTGGCATGTGTCCTCTCCTCTTAACCTAGCACCTGCTACTCACCCACTTCCGAAGTTTAAGGAGCATTTTCCTATGTTTTCGGGGAATAACACTGTCAGTACAAATGAACACCTAGTGGCATTTTCAAATGCTTGTCATAACATAGGGGCTAACGAAAATGACACTTGCATGCGCTTGTTTGTCAATTCCTTGGAAGGAAAGGCTGCGGTCGATTTCTTTGACCTTCCTCCTAAGATCCTGTCTACTTGGGAGGAGTTAATCTATTGGTTTCGATCCACTTATGGGCAATCTAAAAGCCCAGCCGAGAAGTTAAGGGAATACAATAATGTTACCTAGAAGGAGGGTGAGACCATCAAGTCTTTCAACTTGCGTTTCACCAAATTGTACAATCAAATCCTCGAACTTATCCGCCCCCAGAACCAAGCCGCATTTATGCATTATTACAATGCATTTCCTTCTCCCTACCGCCATAGGCTTGAGGAAAAAACCATTGATAATCTCGGTTCTACTCTACATACATGTTCAGAGTATGAATAACAACTTGGAAGAACTGGTCTTCCCTAGGGGGAATTGATTAGACAAATAGACATGTCTGCTCTCTTACAGCTAGTACAAGATATGAACAATCGTATGATAACATTTGAGCGGAAGGGTACTGTTTCCCCTCTCACCCCTGGAGCTTCATCCTCTTCTGCACCCCCTTTTAGAAATCCGGTTGAAAACAATTTTCAGCCTAAGGCTATCCTGCTCAAAGTTGGTGTAACTTTTTCCAGGAGCACCACGAATAAACTACATGTGAGGTAAAGAAGAGTGTCAAGATAAGATCTTTGGTAAAAGACCAAAAGCTACTATCGCTGTCTTAGACTTTGCAGAGCTAGAGGATGTCATGGTTATTAACACTAGGAAAAAAGCCTATGCTCCCAAGGGTAAATTTGATCCTCCTCGCAGTCCTTCTAGCCCGAGCTCATCCTTAACCGTTGCTACGTCCCAGGTTCCTAAAATTCCTAAGAGTCAAAGAATCACTCCCCCTCTTCCCTCTCCTAAATACAATATCTTGAATCAATTGGCCAACATGAAATAAGATGCAACACTCCTAGACATGGTTGCCGTCCTTGAACAACAGATGCATCTGAAACAAGTCATGGAAGGAAAATCTTCCGTTGTATCCAATCTTTCCGAAGAGGTAGACAAAGAGGATTCTTCTGTAAATAAAGTAGGTGTACATAACTTTAGATACCCTGTAAAAAACACCCCTTTTTATATTTCTGTAAAGATCATGGTTAAGATTGCCCATTGTTGCCTCATTGATGGTGGTTTAGGCCCAAGTGTCATGTCGAAGATTATTATGGAAGAGCTAGGCTTGTCTTGTACAAACAAAAATTCCAGAAACATGCTCTCCTATAATAGTCTACAACAAACAACCATAGGTGAGATTAAAGATGTAACCTTAGTTTTATGCGCTCATCTTGAGATAAGGACAACCCTCAGCGTTCAGGTGATTGATATGCCTGTGAGTAATTATTCAATTATCTTGGGGAGAGATTGGTAAGCCCTAACATGTGGATACCTCTCACTCGACGAGACACATTTATCCATTCCTCAGAATGGTAAGAATATTATAGTCCTTAGAGAAGGAATAATTTCACCCTACATAGAGAGTGCTCCGCAATCTAGCGTAAACTATATCGAAGAAGACGTAGGAGTGTATTCCATCTTTGCCAAAGAGGATAATATCCCTCTGGAAGAAATTGATTCAAATGATGAATCATGGCATATGCACTTTGATGGTTCACACTCTAACGAAGGTAACGGGGCTGGTATTATCTTGGTTTCCCCTGCAGGAAAAATTCATAATCTATCATACAGGTTGGAGTTTGCTTGTTCAAACAATGCTGCTGAATTCAAAGCTTTATTATTAGGCATTGAGAACTCCCTTAATCTTGGTTGTGGTCACCTTTCAGTTTTCGGAAATTCTGAGCTCGTTGTGAACTTGATACGTAAGAAGGAACAATACTCCCAAACTGTTTGGGCACTTGTCTTGAACCTTGTATCTTTCTACATCGCTCATGTTAAGAAGGAGTTGAATTCAATAGCTGATCGGTTAACTATCTTTGCAACCTCT
Source organism: Picea sitchensis (assembly GCA_010110895.2). Lineage (NCBI taxonomy): Eukaryota > Viridiplantae > Streptophyta > Pinopsida > Pinales > Pinaceae > Picea > Picea sitchensis. The sequence goes on along the minus strand of SNQJ01S0069856.1, from coordinate 6,003 downwards.
CCTACTCAACAACTCTTGCCTTACTGGCCTGATTGTGCTTTCCAATCTTTGCATCGTCCATACATTTCTGAAAATGAAGAATTCTGGAAGGCCATCCCTAACGATGAGAGCATTTGTGATGTCATTCAAAATGAACATCTCAAGCCCAAGGAGATTATATCTGTAGAAAATAATAAGATTCCTGAGGGCTTGAATCCTTTTGAGAGTTCGTTTTCCTTGGGTGTTGTAGGCAACAAAGAAAAAAAAAAGGAAGAGGAGTTACAGAAGGAAGTGATTGAAACCATCCTCTTGAACATCATGACATTTGAACCTTCAACCAATGTTAAAATAAATGTCCAATGTTTTGGTAAAAAAGAGATGAGGTCCACCAGACCACTTGGTGAATATCAAAAGTTTTTTGCTTGGTCTTATGAGGATCTTCGTGGTTTTGATCCTGGTCTTATCCAGCAGATTATGAAACTAGCTAGGCAAAAACAAGAATTTGTTAACTCTGCACCCAAAACACCCTTTCGAAGGGATTTGAGAGATTTCTTAAGGGATGGAATGTTTTTTTCAGCCCACCCTGAATGGGTCTCAATTTGGAAATTGGTCCCGGGGACCACTGGTAATATCAGAACTTGCATTAGTCTTCGAACTTTCAGGCAAGCGATTATGAGAAACCCCTTTTCCCCTCTCAATATTGAAATGTTTTTGCAATGGGTTGTAGAGTCACAGTTAAGATCCTTACTTGACAGTTTGTTTGGTTACGATAAAATCAAAGTAAAAAGGGGCAAATGTTCACAAAACCACTTTCATTATTAATTGCGATACCATGCCTTACAAATGCCGACTTTTTAGCTTACTTGATACAGGTACTGCTTTTAAAAAAACTATGCACATGACTCTCGATGAATTGGTCAGTCTCCATCTCTATCTTGATGAGCTAATTGTGCGTGTCAAGGGAATGATGATTACATCAGATTTCTAAGTGATCGGTCCTTTCTAAATTGCTTTTGTCTTAGATACTAATTCTTATATCTCAAAAGATTTACATGAGCAATTGTTTCCCTACAACACTGACAACCCTCGCTTGAAATATTGCGAGGAACCAACATGAAAAGTTCTAATGCTTTCTGGTTTTGCTGTATACTAGTAGCCTAGCTATGCTTTCAATTTTTGTGCTTCTTTTCTACGCTTACAGTACCTTAATTTCTGCCTTCTAAATTAAAGTTTTCCTTCCTTGCTGTTTTTCAAATTGAGTCTTTCACTGCTGCTGTTTTAATTCCTACATTATTACTTCTATTGCGGTTTTTGTCTTTGTCACCTTTTAGTGTTTGGTCAAGATAGAATGTTGGATCAATTCTGCCACAGTGACACTCTTGCGAAGCATTGTTAGTCAATAACAATCAAGCTTACATAGCTGTTATGATGTCTCCTCTGAAGGACCCTTGAAATTGTTATATATTTTCGCTGCTGTCTTGTAAAGAAATTGGTTATGTCCCGCTTCTTCTTTCCATTTCTTCTTCCATTGAGAAATAAAAGAGCAGAACCATCAATTTTTCTCCTTGAGATAATAGCCGATTCTGGATGAATAATTGTTCTTACAGGAGTAAATCCCCTCATTCTTAACATTTTTCATAAGTTGTTCCCAAATTCCCAATCATTTTTCCATTAAATTCACTCACTTCCCCCTACTGCATAATTATTCTGGTTACGTCTTCTAAAATTACTGTTCTTGGTTTGCGAAACCATGAGTTATGAGTTCTAAATATGTTGAAAACAAATTTTCCTGTGGAGTTGCCAGTTTGTTGATGATTGAAAACATCAACGGAGTTTCACCCGCAAAGTGTTGCTAAAGTCTATTATTATAAAAACCAAATAATACTAGTAGGTGGGACCTCCTTGAACTATTGGAGAACAAATTTGTTCATTTTTGATATTGAGATGATGTGCGACACGACTCACATGGTTGATGAAGATCTTGTTATTGGTTATGAATTGAGCGTATGAAGGGTTGATTCCTTATGTTACTACAACCTATGCTATTCATTAATGTAATAGCTGTCTGTTCTTATCACACATGCATAACAAACATGTTAGTAAAATTACATGAAGGGCAGTTTTGAGAAAGGCAAAACACTAGAACAAATGCAAGGGAAGGGGACCTAAGTCTGCAATATCACATGTGAATAACTTAAAAGAAATGAGAAACAATTACAAGGGGAATATTTAAAAGCTATCCTAACTATACTACATGCATGAAAACACTTGGTAATTATTGTTAAACCATAGCTAGCAAGTGAATGGTTATGCAATCATGATTGAATTATATGGTAAATACGTAGATGGTTTGAAATGTTGGTGGCGCATATTGGAAGGGTAATAGTGGTAATGGTTATGCGTTTTAAATTGAGTTATATTGGAAATATGGATAAGATGGACAAAATAGGGGTGGCGCATTTTGACAAAGTGATGGACACTAATGGTTATGCGATTTAGCTTTGTAATATGGTGATGGTTTCGATGCATGATTTGATTAATGGTGTTAATGGAGGTCTTGTTGGCATGTACTATTGAGTTAATGAGATGTGGGTGGAGGCGACATGCATTTACTGCACATCACCTTTACTCTTCCCGTTGGCCGCCACCCTAGTCGGGCTATTGTTCGATCTTGCTGCTGTGTTTATGCTCCAAATTTTTTTAGCAGGGTGGAACCGCTCGACCAACTCTCATTTTAAGGAATTCGATTAACATGTATGTCCTTTTTTAGGCCATTGTTGACTTCTCTCTGGTTATCAAATGATTAAAGGCTCAGGTGTATGGGTTTGTGTTTTTCCTAAGTGTTGCAACTGTATGAAATTTTGGTGTTTGAATGAAAATGGATGGTTCTACTGTAATATTTTTGAATTCGTAGAGGTTATCGGTCTTCCTGGTGATAGCTCTCTGTTACTACTACCAGTTCAGTTGGAGGGTTTTTATTTAAGTCTTGGGTGGATAGCTGTCCCCACGTGTGTGCATCACTTGTCCAGTCTCTGGTTTTTATGGTTTAATGGCTAACGACACTCTTCATCACTGTGTTTTGTTCATTTGTTAAATGGTTGATTTCATCACTAAAGGCCACAAAATGGGCTCTCTTGTTATTACTCGGCCTTGTCATCACTTCAATGCTGTGGTTGTTTTAAGAGCCACAAGGGTTAACACCCTGCGCGCATTAAGCATCACTATCGGTCGGGTTGGAGCCTCGCTCCTCTGTGGTAGCCCTCCTGTCTTGGGACTTGTTATCTATCCACAAATAATTCGTGGTTCCCTCTGTGTATGCACTGTTGGTATCGAGTTTTTTCACCATTGAAGGAAGTTGGCTCTAGCTTCCCTGTGTTAGTCACAGTGCGAACCTTTAACCCCACAGGTCCGAGGGATGACATGGAACACCATCCTGGCCTGTTGGTTTTACCACTTGATTGTTGGATGGTTGTATATTGTCGACTATTTTTGAGTACAGACCCATCCAATTGGCTATATGACAGTCGTGTTGGTTTGGCATTTAGTTATTGCCTCTGTATAACGTTGGTAAACCCTGTTTGTTATCTGTACGACTCAAGTTACACAATCGCTCTCCTTATGTTTGATAACTCAGTGTTGTTTAATGGAGAGGGACGTTTCCCCAATTCGAATGGATGTGTGGGTATGCATAGATACCACAACTTGTTCGGTTCATTGATTTTCTACAACAATGGCGAATTGTTTGGTTGATATACAGTGACTAGTATTTGCACTAATGATTATTTGAATGTTTAGCTATCATCGGTGAAAATGCTTAACGTTGCTCTTGTCGCGTTGTGTGGTTGCAAAGTAGATAATGGTCATGGTAACTATGGTTTTCTTTGGGGCTGAACGACTACTGAAATGGATGACTGTAGAAAGTATATCCACTGCATCCTTGTGTTGTTGGTTGAATGAGCCTGGTTGTGCACCACATAGTCGATCACGGTGTGACTAAATCAAGGCAATCTTGTGTTAAATCGATGGCTCAGTTGATATGTTGAATTATTACCGTCACTGTGTGTTTGTTGTGATAAGTGGAAATGTTGCATCGTGGGATTTTGTTAGCTGCGCATTGTGTGTGGTATGGATAGCTTGTTTTTTTTATACTCAGGGATACCCACATAGTTTTAAGCATGTTATTTATTTCAATCAATGACTGGTTAAAGAATGCATGTTGTTGACAACAGTCGTGTTGGATAGGTGGCTCAACTTTTAAGTCACATTGAATTTTTTTTCTACAGTGGCAGAACTACATTGCTCGGGCAAAAAATTACCTTGTGCATAGCTTGTGTCTAAATGATGACTGTGGGTTGTATTCCGATCTTGATTATTTTTGGTTACTGTCATTTATGTTCAACAAATGTCATTGCATTTAAAAGATGGGCTCGATTGCAATAAATAGTGACTTCATTGTTAATTCGAAAACATGACTTTTGGGTATTACCGTCGATTGAAGAAATGCATGGACAATGGTTGATTTTGATAGTTACAGATTGGAAATGGGTACTATGCATCAATTGTTATCAAATGCAAAGTATGTGAATGAAGGGAACATAACCTCTCGCAAATTGTATAGGATACCCACTGTTTTGTGATGGCACTGTGTGGACATTTGATTGTGAACAGTGAACTTGTTAGATACACAAAAATTATTATTTTGTCAAGTGATGGATGGTTGATGCATCTCCTTGCACATAATGTTTTATGGATGTATTAATTAATTCCATGAACAATAATCGCCCTTCTTCGCTTTAATTATTTCACTTTCCGCTAATTACAAACCCTGTCACCTCCCATATTCCTTTTTCACTCCTGAGATTAATTATAGTCAAGAGAATTTCTGTGTTAAAATGGATGAAAGTGGCAATGTCTTGTGTGGATTGCAGTGAGGTTTTATTGGTTGATTTACAGTTGATTGTTGTTGTCATTGAGTAGTGACCATGCTTTTCCCCTTTCATTATATCATATTTTTGCTCAGTACAAACCCCTCACATATCTCATAACCCTGTTTCACCCCCCTGCTCGTTGATTAATAGTAAAACAATTTGTATGGATTGGATTGCATGGGTCTGATACATTCTGAGCCAAATCTATTTCATATTTTTAAGAGTTGTCATGCATGGTTATTTAAAAGACTATTTGCTAATCGATTACACATGCATGATGAGTTTTTTCAGTCGAGGAAGCTATGGCCAAGGGAACAATGGTAGAGGTAAATGGAACCGATGCCCAAGAAGGCCCATTTTCTCTATACATTTTGACGTTGATTCAGAAGAGCTTGGCCAAATGTTTCATGTCGGATTCTTTAATTGGATTGGGGAGGGAATAGTTCGACCTAGGCCTGAAAGGCCTCCTTTCCAAGCCCCACAAGCACCCAAGATCCCTGTACCTCCTCATGTCTCATTACAACCCGAGGTCCCTAAAATGATGGATGGCAGGAGATTGTCCACCCGACAGTCTCCCAACATCATCGCTGACTCAACTTGTCTTTGCCTCCTCCTCCGCCGGTTAATCCGATTGTCCAATCTACCCCTAATCACTTGCCAATGCAATCCTCCCATGCTAGCAAGAGATTGAAGACTGAATCCCACCATGCACTTGATAAAGGAAAAGCCACTGCTGCCCCTTCCTCACCATCTAGTGACTTTGACAAATCTGTGTCTTCCTGGATGCATTTGAGGGATGATTGTTCCCACGTGATCAACGAGATTAAGGCTAAAGGCTCTGCACATCCTAAGGCAAATTCAGGAAAATCAAGAGGTGACAACAACAACCAAGGAAGTTTGCATTGCAGACTGGGAAATATGGTTTTTGAGTTTTATGTTATCTATATTTTCATGACAGTTGACTTCATGGATCTTTGGACAACATGTTTATTTTGGATATATGAGTATTATTTTGAAATAATTTCAAATTTCATGAGTTTTAATTGCCAAAAGAGAATATGTTAATGGGAGACACAAGGAGGTGTCTTTTGCTTAA